>JAODAL010014960.1:0-85538 GCA_025379985.1 Phyllomedusa bahiana | reverse complement strand
TGTAAACAAATGTCAGTTCCCAAAAAAATATACTAAATGACAGTCACTGTACAAAATAGCATAGTGCCACTTGTGGTCTGTGGTTTCAAACAGGTTAAAGAGTCATGCTGTGGCCAGGACAGGTATAGTCATGTCCAGTTTCAACTAAATGGTGGTTTAAAGACTCCTTTTTCCGGCTCTTTTGCAATGTGGGGGTCATGAGGGTTTGGGGGCTCATGCTGTGGCCCGGGGACAGGTATAGTCAATGTCCAGTGAAACAAAAAATGGTTGGTTCAAAGACTCCTTTTTCCGGCACTTTTTATTTGGGGTAAAGACAGGTTTAATGGTCCATACTTGCAGTCCAGGACAGGTATAGTCAATGTCCCAATTCAACTAAAATGGTGGTTCAAAGACTCCTTTTCCCAGCACTTTTTTAATTTGGGGCAAAAGGTTTAGGGTCATGCTGTGGCCCGGGGACAGGTAATAGTCTATGTCCAGTGAAACTAAAAATGGTGGTTGAAAAGACTCCTTTTTCCCGGCATTTTTTAAAATGTGGGGGTCATGCAGGTTTGGGGCTCATGCTGTGGCCCAGGACAGGTATAGTCAATGTCCAGTGTGTAACGGGTTGCGCCGCGGTCCGTGGTTCGGACCGCGGTCGCACCCGCGTTCCCCGCGGCGGGTCCCCGGTCGTGGCGCCACCTGTCCCATCCACTCACCTGGCCTCGCTCCCGTCCGGTCCTCGTCCCCTGCCGGCCGGAATCCGCGTGCGCGCCCCCTAGCGCGTGCGCGCGTGCGTTCACGTACATTTAAAGAGACAGTGCGCCGGTAATTGGGTAATTGCCGGGCGCTGTCCCTATATAAGTTTTGCACCCACGTCACTTCCCTGCTGGATCTATGTTGCGTCGTGCCTTAGCTAAAAACATCCCTAAATGTTTTTCTCGCCCTACCGTTGTACCAGACCTCTTGCTACGTTTTCCCGACTCCGAACCTCTGCCGCCTGCCCTGACCTTCCTGCCTGTCCCGACCACGACAACCATTGCCGCCGCCCTGACCTTCTGCCTGCCCACGACTCGATTCCCGGACTACGCTTCTGTACCTCGCTGCACCTCGGCCGCCACCGCAAGCAAGCCACGCCAGGGGGGCGACCTGGTAGCCGCACGCCGCAGCAAGTCCATCCTGCTTTGCGGCGGGCTCGGTGAAGACCGGGGCTACTTAGATTCCGTTCCCTGGCGTGGCTTTAAAATATCATCGCTTGCGTGGTCCGGCAGATCCACTAAACCCCGCTGCTACAGTTAGATCCAGCCATGGATCCCGCCAAGGTGCCCCTGCCAAGCATCGCGGATCTTCGACTTTGGTTGCCCAGCAGTCGCAGCAAATCGCACAACAGGCCAGCAGTTGGGCAAGCTCTCCCCCATGATGCGTCAGCTCCTCGCATCCCAGCAAACAGTCTCCCCCCTGCGGCCCCGCGGTGGGCTCCGTCTACGTCAGCCGTTCCATTGGCTACCGTGGGGCCCAAGCTTCGGCTCCCCCTTTCCCATCAGCTTTTGCCGGGGAAACCCAAGCCCCTTGCCAGGGTTTAAATTCCCCCAGTCTCTTTTGGCACATAAAAATTTGATGGCTTTTCATTTCTTCGGGGGAGGTCAAAAGGGTTTCCCTTCGGGGGTTAAAAACCTTTACTTTTCGGGAAAAGGCCCCGGGCCCTTGGGGAAAACCCTCCTCTTGGGACGGGAAAAGGGACCCTGGGGGACTGCGGAATCAACAGCCCCTTCCCCAAAAAATTTCCGCCCCCCGCCCTTCGGGGAGCCGGCACGTGTTTCCCTCGGCTGAGATCCCCCTCTTAAACCCTTTCTCAAGGAAAAAACCCTGGGTTTGGGTTTGACAAATGGGGGTACATTTTCCCTTTTATTTCGGGCCCTTGGGAAAGCCCCTTTTGGGGAAATGATGCCGCCCTCGTGCCATTTTAAAAAAAGGGGGGCCTGTCCAGGGGGTTAAAGACGTTTTGGGCCCGGCAAGAAAACCTCCCGTCCCCCCGGGATTTAAAAAACAAAATTCATAAGAAACCCCCTTTTGTTTGTAAGGTTCGCAGGGGAGGCAGGGGGAAAGCTGCGTCAGGAAAGAAAACACTGCAGGGCCCCTGCGGCGGTTTTTTCCCCCCCGGGTTTTTTTTTAAAAAGCGCCCTTTCCATTACTGTCTCCTCAACCTCTGAGGGGAAACCCCTTGAAAAGGGGGCCCGGGGCCCCCCAATTTTACCCGGAAAAAAAGCAGGGGGCCCTTTAACCGTCGCCAAAACCGAAAAACTATGTTTCTATTTGCGCCACCCCCGGACCATTTCCGCAAGAAGCTGTCCGTTTACGCCCCCAAAGCTTTCCGGGGAAAACGCCCAAAACCTGGGACCTTTGGGAAAGGGGGCGGCCCCCCTAGGTGAAATTTCCCCTCCCCTTTCGTTTGATTTTCCCAGGGGGGTGACATCTGAGGGGGGGCTGGTTCTTCTTTCCCGGGAGTTTTTTGCCGGTCGGGGGGGCCCCCCCCGTCCCCCAACCACTCCCCTGGCCTGGGCTCCCCTTTCCGGGGTCCTCGTCCCCCCCGGGCCCGGGGGAATCCGCGGGGCCGCCCCCTTTAGCCCCGTGCGCGCGTGCTTTAAAGTAACAAAAAAAGAGAAGTGGGGCCGGTAAAGGGGAAAATTGCCGGGCGCTGTCCCTATATTTTTTTTGCACCCACGTCATTTTCCCTCGGGAATCTATTTGCGTCGTCCCCTTACTAAAAAAAAATTCCAAAGGGTTTTTCCCCCCGCCCTACCCGTGTACCAGACCTCTTTTACTTTTTCCCGACTTTCCCGAACCTCTGCCGCCTGCCTGCCCTTCCTGTTTGGGTCCAGGGACCACAAACCCCTTTGGCCGCCTGCCCTGACCTTCGGGCCCCCCCACCTACGATTCCCCCACGCTTCTGTACCCTTCGCTGCACCCCGGCCCCCAACCGCAAGAAGGTAAAACGTCGGGGGGGGAGGGACCGGGTTTGCCCGCCCCGCAGAAAAGCCCTCCTGTTTTGCGGGGGGGGCTCTGGGAAGACCGGGGGTACTTGGGTTTTCCTTTTTTCCCTGGCGTGGCTTAACTATCATCGCTTGGGGTTTTCCCGGGGGAAACCCCACTACCCAGCTGCACATTTTAGATCCACCCCAGGCCCCGCCAAGGTCCCCCTGCCAAGCATGCGGACCCTTTAAAATTTGGGTTTTGGCCCCAAGCATTCGAGAAAAATCGCCCCCAACAGGACAGCATTGGGCAACCCTCTCCGCCATAAAGCATAAAGTTTCCTGGGCATCCCGGGCAAAGTCTCCACCTGCCCCCCGTCGGGGGGGACTTCCCGTTTACGTAAAGCCTTTTCCATTGGCTACCGGGGGCCCCCAAGCTTCGGCCCCCTTACCCACCCAAGTTTTTCCCGGGGGGAATCCCAAGCTCTGCCAGGGTTTCTTTACCCATGCTCTATGCACTAGAAAAAAAAAAGATGGCGGTTTCGGTTTCCTTGGGGAGGGGGTCAAAAGGGGGGCCTTGGGGTTTTGAACCAAACTTTTGGGGAAAGGGCCCCCCGGGTTTGGAAAAAAACCCCCCTTTTGGGACGGGAAAACGACCCTGGCCCTTGGGGAACCTTAAAAGACCTTCCCCCCAAAAAATTTTCCGCACCGTTTTCGAGGGGCCCGCACGGCTTCCTCTCGGGAAGATGCCCCCCTTAAAACCTTTCGTCAAGGAAAATTTTCCTCGGTGGGTGACTAGGGGTAAATTTTTCCGTACCCCTTGGTTTGGGGGAGCTCTTTGGGGAAAATAAATCCCGCCCTCTTCCCAAACTTTTAAAAAAGGGCCCCGGGCCCAAACCTTTTTTAAAAAGGGACGTTTTGGGGAAAGCAAGAGACCACCGTCCCCCCCTGATTTAAAAAACTAATTCATCTAGAAACCCTATTAAAGGGAAAGGGTTTCGCAGAGAGGCAGGAGGAGCTGCGTCGGAAAAGAGACACTGAAACCCCCCTGCCGGGGGGTTTCTTTTCGGGCCCCGGGTTTTTTTCAGCGTCCTCCATTAGGGGTCTCCTCAACCTTCTGGGGGGCCCCCAGGGCAAGGGGGGAAACCCGGGCCCTTTATCGGAGAAAGGGACCCAAAAACCCGTGGGCCAAAACCGAGAAGCTAGGGTTCCCTACTGCCCAAACCCCGGGGCCCCAATTTTCAAAAGGGGGCTGCCCGGGTTTATTTCCCCAGCCCGGGAAAAAGGGCTCCCACCAGGGGGCCGTAGGAAGGGGGGCCCTGGGTTTTGCATTTTCCTCCTCTCTTCGTTTGATGGATGCCAGGGGGAAGGGGGAAAACTGTTTGCTGGTTCTTTCTTTCCGGAGTTCGGGCCTTCCGGGTTTGGGGGGTCGGGAAAGGGAACTTCACCCCTTGGGCCTTTCATTGGAAACCGGGGTTCCGCTTTTAACCCTGTAGCCCCGGGGGGAAGAAGCCGTTTTTTAAAATCTTCGGTCATTTGGGGAAACCCTCCTCCGTCCCCCCTTCCGTACTTTAAACGGCCGGTGACACCCTTTGGGGGGCCCTCGCAAAAAAGGGAAGATCACGTTCCACTTTTTTCTGTCCCGTGTTTTTTCCCGGCATCCTTTTGGGGCCCCTTCCCCGGCGAAAACTAAGCCCCTACGCCGTTTGGGTTTGGGCCCCGGGCGAAACCCTTTGCTTTTGGGGCCCCGGAAGGGCCGAACGGGTTGTTTGGAGGTCCCAAAGGGGCCCGGTGCCTCCCCACTTCCCCGGGCCCCCGCTGTAAAAACCCGGTTGCCGGGGGCCTCCCGGGGCCCGAGAAAACCAGGACTTTGGGGATGTTTTTCCCCCGGAAAAAGGGGGCTAAAATCGTTTCCCCACCACATGGGCCCTTTTACATTTGGTCCAATTGACCTCCTGCCAGGAACCCAGTCCCCCCCCGGGGGGAGGGGTCTCCCCGCAGTCCGTGCCCAGAGACCCGGGCCATGTAAAACCCTAAAAAGGGGGGAAATCGCGAAAGGTTAAATTTCGTAATTTCCCTCCCCCCCCCACCCGGACCGGGGATATTTCTTCGGCGGGGAAAAAGGGTTGGTTCCCCCCGGGCCGTGTTTTTAACTACAGAGGGTCTAAAAAAGGTTTTCACCGAAAAAAGCTCCCCAACCCCAGGGATCTCGAGTTTTTTGGGGACCGCTCGGGGGTTTTAAAAAGTGTTTTTCCAATTTGGGGATTTTGGCGGGGAAACCCCAAAAACCCCTCTTTCCGGGGAAATTTTGGGGGGGGGGAGGGAGGGGAAAGGGAGGGTTTTTTTAAAATTTACCCAGAGGGGAAAATTTTAAGTATCTTGTTTTTGCCCTTTTGGGGGTTTCTGTAACGTTTCCAGCGGTTTCCAAAGGGAAAATTGGGTAAATTTGTTGTTTTTCCCCGGGTTTCTCTTTTTACACCTGTGTTTTAGTTACCTGAAAACCCTATTTTCTCCTCTGATTTTTTGGGGGACTCCCCGGGGTTCAAAGGGCCGGGGTTCTGAAAAGGGCCTGCGCAAAACCCGATTGTACCCCAAAGCGGAGAAATGTTTTAATTCCATGGCCCACCCTTCCCTTTTTCCTGGGCCAAACTTTATTTCCCCGGCGGGAAGGGGCCAAAGAGGGACCCAGAAAAAAAACTCTCCGCGGTATGCAGTGGCCCCTCCCCCTGTGGGGTTTTTTCGGGAAATGGGGGCGTTTTTCCTGGGCTTCGCGAACTTTTCCCGAAAAATTTAAATTCCCCATTTCCCTTCCCCCTTGGGTGGCTCCTTTCGGGGGCCCTTTTTCTGGGAAAAGAATGCGAACCCGAGAGGCTGGCCCCCCCGGGGGGAAAGGAAGGCGTTTGTGGATCAAAAGGGGAACACCCCCTTTCCACAGCTCCTGTTTTGGGGTCCCCTTTTTTTCCGAGGGGCCCCTTCCCCTTGGAGGTGGATGCCTTTTCCGTGGGGGCAGGGGGGGTCCTAAACGCAGAGAAGCCCCAAACGGGAAAAAGGGGTTCCCACATGGGGTTTTCTAAAAAAGGGGACCTTTTTCGGGGGTTTTGAGAAAAAAACTATGCCATTGGGGCCCGGGGAAAAAAACCTCGGGGTTTTTAAATTTTGGGCCCTTTAGGGGGTTTTGGCACATCTGCTGGAGGGGGGCCGAATCCAATAAACCCATCTTTAGGGGAACCACAAAAATTTTTGTTCTTCGGGAGGGGCCCAAATTAAAAAACCCTCGCCAAGCCGGTGGTCTCTTTTTTTTTCCCCCGGGTTTTTGTTTTTTCATATACATTTCCGGGCCTGGGAGAAGAACGTAAAGGGGGATGCCCTTCTTCGGGGGCCTGGGAAACGGGGTTGGGTTTGAAAAAAACCCGGGTTTTGGGAAAAACTTATCTTTTTCCCCCGAACGGTTTGGTTACGTGGCCCCCCGCATTTCCCCAAAAAAAACACCCCTTTTACGGGCAAGCAAACGTGCCGGGGCCGGCACTGGGGGAGGAAGATTCGGGAGGGGGGGGCTTTAGCCCTTGGTGGCTGGTAAACCCCCGGGAGTTTCAAAAAAGTTTTTTAATTGTTTCTCCGGCTCTCTGGGGGCCCGATTTCTAGAAACGGGGAATGTCAAAAAAAAAAACTTAAAACCCTGGGAAATTTGTCCTTTTTGCTGGGAAACAAGTTTCCCACGCCAACGGGCCCTGCTGGCCCCCTTGGGCATCCCCCCCCCTTTGTGCCTAAAAAACCCTGGACGCACAAAAGCTTTTGGAAAATTTTCGTCACAAAATTCAAACCCGGGTTTCCCCCCCTTGGGGAATTCAGTCTTTCGGGGTGGTGACAACCCGGGGGGTTCCTAAAAGGATGTCCCATTTTTCCCCCTTCCCCCAGGGGCCTGCCGGTTTCCCCCACTTTTGGGGGCGGGGTCTTTTTTTCCGGAAATGCCCTTCCGGCTTCATGGACTGCCCTCAAAACATTTTTCCTCCGCCCGGGCCGGTTTTCCCAATTTGGTTTCCCGTTTTTGGCGTTCGTTTTTGGCCCCCATCTCCCCTTTCAATTTTTGGATTTTTCATGGGGGCCAAACCCCTCAGCCGGGGGGGCAGGGGGGAAAAGGGGTTAAACCCAAATTCTGGGGGGGAATACCTGCGTCATTTTGTTGGGGATGTCGGGGACAACGGGGAACCGAGCGGGCCCCCGTGGGTCAAATTTGGGCATAAAAACCATGGGGGGGCCCACGGATGCTCCCGGGGGCGTTTTCCCCCTTTCCCTTTGTAGTCTTGGCCGCCACCTGCACCCCCCCTTTTCCCCTGCCTCCTAAACCCGGATGTGCCCCGGGGTCAACGACCGGGGTTCGGGAAACAAGGCCATTCCGGGCCAGGAGACCGACATTCTCTACTTGGGGGGGCCCCACCCGATGAAGCCCTTCAGGCGGGAAAAAAAAGGGGGGAAAAACCGGGGGCCCGGAAAGTTATTTTAGGGGGGGACCAAAAGGGTTTGGCTCTTTTCAAAAATATGTGCGCCTAAAAGGTCCCAAAAGTCTTAAACGGTCCCCGTTTTCTTCGGCCCCTTAAAGGTTTCTTGGGCGGGTTAAACCCCGGGGGACTTTCAAGCCGGGTTTTGCCCTCCTTCTCCCGGACCCAAAAAAGCATTTCTGTGTCCCCCTTTAAAACCTTTGGGGGGGCTGAAACCGGGTTTTCTCGGAAGAAGGGGTAAACCCCTTTCCCGTAACCCGAATTCCACTGACACCCCTTCGGGAAAAGGGGGAACTTTTTTTAGATTTAAAAAAAGGGGTCAGGGGGGGAGATTTTTTTCCTTCCCCCGGGATTAGAGGGGGGGCTTGGGGAAAATGAGGAGGGGTTCCCTTTGGGACCCGGAATAAAAAAACCCTTGAATGGGGCCCCAAATCCTCAGATTTCTGCGGCCTAAAAAGGGGGGAGGCCAAAAGGGGGGGGGGGTACAAAAAAGGGGTTTGCCCGGGCGGTCCGTGGGTTGGGGACCGCGGTGGGGGAAAACCGGGATTCCCCGCGGGGGGGGGCCCCGGGGGTTTGGGTGGGGGCCCCGCGGCCCCGCACGGGCCGGAGGGGGGGCGCCAACAACCCCTTTCCACTCACCGGGCCCCTCGCTCCCTCCGGGTCCTCCCCCCCTCCCGGGGCCGGGGAATTTTTTAAAAGGTACAGTGCGGGGGGAAATTTGGGGGTAATTCCCGGGGGCGTTTTTTCCCTAAATAAGTTTTGAAACCCTTGTCATTTTCCCTGCGGATCATTTGCCTTTCGTGCCTTAGAAAAAGGGCGGGGGTTTCCCTAAGGGGTGTTCCCCCCCTTACTGTTTTAACCAGGCCTTTTTGCTACTTTTTTTCCCCGATCCAAACCCGGGCCACCCGGGGCCCGGGCCCTTTTCCCCTTTGCCTGTCCCCCCGACCCCCAAAATTCCCCGGCCTCCCGGGCCCCTTTTCGGGCCTTTGCCCCCCGGACTACTTTTCCCCGGGACTCCCGCTTCTTTTCCCCTCGCTGCACCGGGGGGGCCCGGCCCCCGGGGAAGCCAATCAGGGGTCGGGGGGGGGAAGGGGACCTGGGCCTCAAGCCACGGGAAAAACCACCCCGCATTGCGGCGGGTCTGGCAAAGGGGCCCGGGGGGGCTACTTAGTTTCCCCTTTCCCCCTTTGGCAGGTTTAAAATTTATCATGGGTAGGGGGTGGCCCCGGGGGACCCAAATTCCCACCCCCTTTTACCAGTAAAAACAAAAAATGGTTTTTTGAAAGACCCCCTATTTCCCGGCACTTTTTTTCTGTGGGTAAAGCCCCGGGTTTTAAGGGTTCATTCGGGCGGTTTACGGACAGATAAAAGTTAATGTCGGGTTCAACAAAAAAGGGTTTGGTTAAAAGGGAACCCCTTTTTCCCCCGAAAAATTTTGAATTTGGGGGTCAGACGGGGTTTAAATTTTGGTCATACTGGGGGGTCCAGGGGCCGGTTAAAGTCATGCCCTTTTTTCAACTAAATAGGGGGTTTCCCAAAAAAGCCTTCCTTTTTCCCCCCCATTTTTAAATGGGGGGGGTCGGGCGGGGGTTTTGGGGCTCATGCGGGGGGGCCCCCAGGACGGGGAAAGGGAATTAATGTCCATTTAAAAACTAAAATGGGGGTTTTGGAAAGACTCCTTTTTCCTTCCGGCACTTTTTTAAATCTGTGGGTCGACAGGTTTAAGGGTTTCCATTCTCCCGGGTACAGGACGGGAAAATTTTTATTGTCCATTTTCACCAAAAAATGGTGGTTCAAAGGACTCCTTTTCCTGGAAAATTTTTTTAATTTTTGGGGGGTTTAAAAGGGTTTAAATTTGGTCATACGCGGTCCTTGGACAGGTAAAGTCAATGTCCAGTTAAAACTAAAATGGGTGGTTTCAAAGACTCCTTTTCCCCCCGGAAAAATTTTTAAAATTTTGGGGGAAAAACCCAGTTTAGGGGTCATGCTGGGGCCCCGGGGGAAAGGGGAAAAGGGCCCTATGTCCATTTAAAAAACTAAAATTTGGGGGTTTGGGAAAGATTTCCTTTTCCGGCATTTTTTAAATTTTGGGGGGGTCAGGGGAAGTTTAGGGGTAAATGCTGGGGCCCCGGGGACAGGTATAGTCAATGTCCAGTGAAAACAAAAAATTGGGGGTTGAAAGGGACCCCTTTTTTCCGGCCTTTTTAAATCTGGGGGTAAAGGGCAGGTTTGGGGCCCCAAGTTTGCTTTCCCCAGGCCCCAGGGGTTTTCAATTCCATTTCCCAAGAAAAAAGGGAAGGTTCAAATCAAAATTTGCCTTTGGAAACTTTTTAATTTGGGGGGTGTGCGGGTTTTAAAAGGGTCATGCTGGGGTTTCCCGGGGGACAGGGATAGTGAAGGGGTTTGTTTTTTTTTCTGTTTTTAAAAACCTAAGTGTTTTGGGCCAAAAGATGTAACAACGAAACCATTTGACTGTTTGGGGATTTTTTTAAATTCCCAAAGCTTCCCATTTCCTGTTTGGGGTTTTGTAAAAATTTGGAAGGTTTTGTTGCTCCCCCCCAAAAGACTTTAAGGGTCATCCGGTGAAAAACTTTTCTTTCGCCCATCAAATTTTCTTTTTTGGGTTTTTTTTTGCCGTCATCGACCATCGACCCGGGGGGGGACAAATATTCAACGTAATCGAAAAACCCACTATTTGGCAAAATTGGGGTTTAAAAAAAAACAGTTTTTTTTCCAGGCTGCACAGAGCTGGCAGGGTGCTGTAGAATGTTGTGCCATGTTTAAAAATATGGCAGAGGGAGCTTGGTTTGGTCTTCATACAATGTTGTGTTTTTAGTATCATGCAGATTACTGACGCTGCTCTTAGAATCGCTTCACATAAAATTCCCCTGGGCATTTTAAGAGGGCAAAAACTGACCAAAAACTAAAAGCAGGAATGTAGCCTGATAATATCATGGCAGCGCCAGCTGGAAAAAAACAATCTGAGGGCTCAGGTGGCAACATCAGTGACAGAATGTGGAGGTTTCGGCAGCAGCCACAGCAGCAGTATGAGGTCAGACAGTGGCACAATGACAGAGTGTGTAAGTCACGGCAGCAGCCACAGTAGCAGCATGAGGTCAGACATTGGCACAATGACATTCTGGAGGTGGCAAAACAGTAGTAAGCCATAGAGTGGCACAATGACAGAGAGTGGAGGTCACGGCAGCAGCAGCATGAGGTCAGAGAGTGGCCCCAAGGAAATTTTGGAGTGGCAAA
Organism: Phyllomedusa bahiana; assembly: GCA_025379985.1. Classification (NCBI taxonomy): domain Eukaryota; kingdom Metazoa; phylum Chordata; class Amphibia; order Anura; family Hylidae; genus Phyllomedusa; species Phyllomedusa bahiana. The sequence goes on along the minus strand of JAODAL010014960.1, from coordinate 74,842 downwards.
AACGGGGAGTAGCCACAGAGTGGCACAATGACACAGTGTGTAGGTCACGGCAGCGGGCCACAGCAGCAGCATGAGGTCAGACAGTGGCACAATGACATTCTGGAGGTGGCAAAACAGTATTAGGCCACAGAGTGGCACAATGACACAGTGTGGAGGTCACGGCAGCAGCCACAGCAGCAGCATGAGGTCAGACAGGGGCACAATGACATTCTGGCGGTGGCAAAACAGTAGTAGGTCACAGAGTGGCACAATGACACAGTGGTAGGTCACGGCAGCAGCCACACCCGCAGCATGAGGGTAGACAGTGGCACAATGACATTCGGGGAGGTGGCAAAAACAGTAGTAAGCCAAAGAGTGGCACAAATGACAACAGTGTGGAGGTCACAGCAGCAGCCAAGAGAGCAGCATGAGGAAGACAGTTGCACAATGACATTCTGGAGGTGGCAAAAACAGGAGTAGGGCCACAGAGTGGCACAATGACAGAGAGGGAGGTGACAGCAGCAGCAGCATGAGGTCAGAGATTTGGCACAATGACATTAGGGAGGTGGAAAAAAACTGGAGAAGGCCACTGAGTGGCACATGAAACAGAGTGGAGGGCACGGCAGCAGCCACAGCAGCAGCATTAGGTCAGAGAGGGCAAAATTTTAAATTCTGGAGGTGGCAAAAAACAGTGGAGGGGGTGGCAAAAACCAGTTCCTGGAAAAATGGTGGTAGGCAGATGGGGGAAACTGTCAGCAGATGTGTGGCATCAGGCGAGTGGCGGCATCAGAATAGGGCTGAGGCAGGTAGTTTGAACCCAGATTCCCTTTCTCAAAAGTTTGGGTTGAGGCAAACATGGCTGATGTAGTCTGATGCCTAAGGCGATTGGTGTGTGGAATCCTGGCCGATCCACGCCTGATTCATCTTGACAAAGGGTCAGTCGTTCCACATTTCCGTGGACAAGCGGGTTCTCCCCTTTGGGGGGAACGATGGCCCCCGCCCCACTGAACACCCGCTCTGATTCTACACTACTGGCCGGGCAGGGGCAGCTTCTCCACTGCAAACTCGGCAAATTGCGGCCACACATCCAGTTTGGCTGCCCAGTAGTCCAGCAGATCTTTAACTGGGGTGGCAAGTGCTGTCCAAGTAGGCCATCACCTGTTGGTTCAAGGGTCTGCGTTCCAGGTCCTGCAGCGGTGCTTGCTGCTGGCAACTTGCCTCTCACTAGGACGTGTTTAAGGAAGCTGCTCATCGTGACTCTAGACTTAGGGTTGGCTGCTGAATGAGTTGGTAACTTGCTGCCTACCCACACTTATCACCTACGCACCTTTCCCCAGGCACCATGGCAGTAAGAACGTGAGCGCTGAAGAACCCCCGTCAACCTGTCAGAGGAGGGACGATGCCGCACATCTGAGGCAGCGGCCCGAACTGACACATGGAGGGATGTCCCATATAGTATTTCAGTTTGGTCGTCCCTCTCCATCTGGGAAAAATGGCTCCCATTTTGGACCTTAGCGAGGGTCCCAATAGGGTGGAGAGCCAGAAGTCATCCCGACTGCCCGAGGAGTGGTACATTCGGCTGTCACTAGCCAGCGCAAATCAGCATGCTCCGGGCCATCTGCACAAGAGACTCCGAGGTGGCTCCCTACCACCCAACTCACTGTATACTGCCACGTGCTTGCCCGGGTTCATCTTTGGCCCTCAACTTCTCATCTCCATTCTCCATCGACCTCCTCCATCTGCTCCTGCCTCCTCCTCCTCCTTGTCACTGGGTAGAAAATCCACACATTTCACCAACAATGCTTCGTGCTGCTCCAATTCCTCGCTCCTCCTCCTCCTGGTTCAGGTCCCCCCACCGACTGATGTGGCCACTCTCCAGTCCCCTGTCCAAGAGCAGATTTTTCAGCATCTGTTCCAGGACATAAGCATGGAATGTCGTAATTCCATAGACGCGGCCCGAAGTCCTGTCGACTCTGACAAATAACGTGGCCTCCTCTGAATTGGGCCTCAACAAACGCCAGGTGTCGCACTCATGAGCTCCACTGGCTGACAACAAAGTTACACAGGGGGAGTACTCCTGTCCGGGCTGGGAAAATAATTCCCAAATCAAAATATCTGTTAATGGCTATTCTCTGTTTTCGATGCAGTCGTCCAACCATGTGCAGGCTGGAATGTCCAACGGGTGGAAATATCGCATATCAGAGGTGTTGGGGAAGGCCGTTCCTGCCCACTGCAACACGATGAGGTGGGTTCTCGGCTTGTAGGAATGGAAATGAAGTTGCATGCACATTCTTCCTGGCCTATTTTTCAGATCTCTGAAGATCGGGTTGGAAGTACTTCAGGAACTTTGTTTCACATCCAGATTGAACACTAGCGCCATGCAGGGCGCATGGACCATGCCCTTCTCGGTGCAGTGCGTACGACCCATAGTTCCTTCCCATTATCCTCTACCATGGATACCGATTTGCAGTTGGGCGCGGAGTAAAGCCACACATCGTTACTTGCCTAGCATGAACAGAGCATTCCTCCCCTGTGTGACTTTGTTCGAGCCGAGGCCAAGCCAAGGGTGTGGAACTGCAAATGACAACAGCTGTGTCCCTACACATGGTGGTTAATGCATATGCAGTACTGTGGGAGGCTGAGATGGATGGGTGGTGGTGTAGGGAGGGAGTGGAGGTGCGGAACATTGCCGCAGGAGCCATCAGGTTTTTTGACAACGTGGAGGAGAAAGCGGCGTCCGTCCTGTCTCAAGTTGTTGGTGTGGATGGGCATGAAGCACAGTCACTAAGTGCCGTAATGACATGTACTGGCCCTTGAGCCGTAGATTCGAAGCTCCAGACTACCCGCCGCTGCCATGCACCGTTGGAACAAACCGTAAGCTAAGGAACTGGCCCCACCCTTCAGTTCTACATATTTAGGAAGTGCTGGTAGATTGCCTTTTTTGGAAAAGAAATATACGGTTTGGAACTCTCCTCTCGCTCGGTCACAAAGACCCATTAGTTCCTCTGAACGTGCAGATCCACCATTTGTGGAAAGGGACTGCAGTACCAACAACTTTGGACCAGGATCCGCGGTCAAGCTTCTTGCATCCCTTAGGATGGTTGGAACACATACTGGTTGTCCTCTTTGCAATCGCCCTCTGCTGATCGACTGCTGGCACATGAGAATCGAAGGAGCAGGAGCAACTGGATCCGTGTAGGAAGATGGCAAAGAGGGAAACAGCTCCCTGGTATCTGCAGATGGTGGTGGTGAGCCTTGACTTGGGCATGCATATGGCATTCGTGTGCCAGTCTTGGGGTGCTCTGTGCTGCTACGTTGCTGCGGCGGGCAGGATGGACCACACACAACAGATCCAGCGTTTCTCCCAGGGCGTCATCGATGGTGACGCTCTGCAAGATGTGTTGACGTCATGGCCGAGGTGCCAACGTTGGGGGAGCTCCCGTGCCACGCATTCACTTTCTGCCGAACAGTATTCTATATAATGACCCTAGATTCGGGCTTCCTCCGGTGTTTTTAGGATGCAACAGGACCTGGCCAACATTGCCGCCTAGTATCTGATTTTACCGTTAAACGCTCCGCACTGAGTGACTACGTTAAGCCTGGGGGGCCGGCTGGCCGGGTGGGGGGGTCGCTGAAGGTGCCCTGTGCGCGCGACTACTTTATGTCGGTGGACCTGCGAAGACGGGTTTTTTACCATCCGAGGCCACTTATGGCTCCCGACCTCACACTGCGTGCTGACCCTTCTGACTGACGAGCCACCAAACCCTCTTGCAGGCTGCGCCGCTTGACTTAGAATGGCGCGAGCTTGGAGACGCCCTCTTCTGACGGATTATAGAAGCCCTTGCTTCCGACAGCTGACTTGCTCGGCATGTGGCGTCGTCTACATCACATAGATGTATGATGTTTCATGCGTCACTAGCTGTCCGACATCACCATTCTTATGGTATCAGAGGCAGAACACCCCTCACAACATGACCATCCCATGCACTCCTCAACATCTATACTTTTGCCGCCTACTGCAAAAGCAAGGGATATTGCCCCATTTCTTCGCTGCAAGTAGCTGGCTGACCTGCACCTCGCCTCAAATTGTTCATTCCTCGCTAATAATATGGTGGTGCTGACCCAACCACATATAGGAATCTGCGGCTGAGGGACCCGGATGGACTAGAATCGGGTTTGAGGACATGATGGGTATGAGGGCCCTGACCCGCTACCTGGGCCAGCCAACTAAGGGTTTGGTTGGGTACTAGACGTACCCACCGTTTGTTCAATGTCATCTGAGGAGGAAGTGTGGAATGACCAGTCAACCAATCAAGAACCATTGGGTTGCTGAACACACACGCCACTAGATGACCGTCGGGCAGTTAGTGGCCGTCAGCCATGGGTACCCCCTGCTTGCTGACGCGGTCCGCCTTGCTGTGCTAGGCGACCTGGCCCTGCTGCCAGGAAGTGATGGTGGTGCCACTGTCTACGCTGTGTACCACCTCTCTTTATGACATTACTGTTAGTTTTAAAGTGTAACAGACACGTGTTAGTGATGAAGATATCAGTAAATATGCGATAAATACAGCACCCTAAATTTGACTACAAATGAACCCACTAAAAAGCTTGGTTAACCCAGGTAATATAAATTGTGCTCCACAAATGGCAGAAAATTTTAGCATTGTATGTGCCGATTTAAAAACACTGTGTATTTTAGCTGAATAAAAGCACAAACAGGCTTAATAAGACCGTGGATCAGTTTTGGATTCAATGCTACAGGCAAAATTTTCTTCTGGCGTGAAAAAGACGGTTCTTTATTAGATGACCACAACAGCATAACGAATGCTTAAGTTAACCTCTGGATCTAAATTGGGCGCCATAAGAAATGAGCAACCAGGACAATTACCAAGCTTAGTATGCGGTGTTAAAATAGTCTGTATTTTACGTGTACACAACTAACAGAAAAACTTGTAAAATAACCTTTGGTTGTTAATTATTGCTACAGGCAAAGATTTCTTTATATGGCGGTTGAAAAAGGAACATGTTCTTTAGTGTACGGCCACAACAGCGAACAATTGGCTCTTAATATAGCCCCAGGATCAAATTGCGCAAAAAGATATGACAATCCAAAAAAATACCAGCTATGTATCATGTTATAATATGGCGTTATATGTACAGTACACCACAACATAAAAACTGTAAATTAAGCCTTTTGTTGTGAATTTTGCTACATGCAAGAATGTCATTATTTTTTTGGCGTTGAAAAAGAATGGTTTCTTTTATGACCATAACGCCATGTGACACTCAAACGGGCGATAATGTATTGGCGCGTGTAATGGAGCCCGTACGTGCGCGCCGGAATTTAACCTGCAGTGCGGCTCCAATCCGTCCCGTGTCCATTACGGTAATCGCACAGTTCTCATATAGAACTATGGATTACCCGTTGGGCCTCCTCCCCTCCTCGGGCGAAAGTGACAAGCACATTATCCAGCTCGCCATACGCCGTCTGATAAGGAAAGTCTATAGGCCGGCGGGGCAGCGCCCCACCGCACTACGCGCCCTGTATTTTATCCCCTGCCAGGCCGTAAGTTGCGATCGAAATCCGGCTCTCAATTACGCTTTGAATGAAGGCCGTGTGAACACAGCTAATTAACCCCTGGATCTAATTGCGCAAAAGAGTAAAATAGAGCGCAAGGTCCAGAAAATTAAGTGGTATTTGGATGTAAAAACCTGTTTTTTATTTAAATGAGTACAACAGAACAGGCATACATAACCCTTTTATATCAGAAGTGCTTGTGGGGCAATAGCAATAAAATGTATATGCCATCTGCCATGTGGACCGCAACCCTGGACTTTAGGTTCCAATAACCCCACAAAAATCAAAATTAGAACGGGTAAGAGAACGCAGTTCCCTCTGAGGACAAGCTGCACCCCCCCCGCCCCCGTCCAAAAAGACGCTTTTAAAAAAAATGAGTCTTTAGTAACATGCAATCATAAAGCAGCGGCGTGGCAGCACCTTCCCTACTCAGGTACAGTTGAGAGCGGTATGGAGGCATCGCCGAGAGCGCTACGCGCGGGCGTGACTTATAGAATGTGGCGGTGGGGCGTCGGACAGAATCCCGCCGGTCCTCCGAGATTGGCTTGATCTCAGTCACATGTCATCAGGCTATGCCCTTCAAGCTCCCAGAGTCTATTGCCCATTAACCGCCAAGTTCTCGCAGCCATTTTATCAATCAAAATCACCACGCTTTGTTGCCGCGAATCAACCCCAAACTTCGACTTTAATTTCGTCAGAAATCGAAGTTTTTCCTTAAATTCTAAACAAATCCACTTTCATTAGTAATGATTCGCCATCTCTAACCCGACTTGGTGCCCCCCGGAACCAGGGAAAGCCTCGCAGGGGAAACGGGACGCGCCCACACCTACCCACTGGCTGATGCACGTCTGTGTGACAATCTGGTCGCTGTCAAACTAATCTCCCTACCAGCTTCTATGAGCAAGTTAGCTTCCATACTTGATCGGGGAAGGAGGCTCTTGATGTCATATATTTAGATTTTTTCTAAAAGCAATAGATAACCTGTTGCCACCAATAAAAGGGGAAGTAAGTAAAATGAGAATGCTTGAACTGGGGGAAAAAGTGTGCAAGTGGGTGTAAAGCAACTTGCTCACTGTATAGAAAACAAAGGGGTAGTAATACTCAGTGACTCGATCACTGTTTCTTGTGGGGTACCAGGCTCATATTGGGCCCGTAGAGCCTCTCTAATTATTTTCATATAGTGATCGTATACACAGGTGATTGCACATTAGAGATAGTCGGATCCTATTGCATCATGATACTGAGAAGCTCTGTAAAGTAATCCACACAATAGAAGGAAAATGGTGTTTATTACAAAAGAGGGATCTGTTTAGATTGGAGGCCTGGACAGGACGTGGCACAATAGGGTTAACGAGCTGATAAGATTGGTGCATATGGTGTTGATGCACAGTGGGCAGGAAAAAAAAGAATCGCATTACATGGTTTGTACATATTTAAATGAAAAACACTGGTAATAATGACAGAGGTACATGGAGAAGGACATTTTTTGTTCCGTGGGGGCCGGTGCATGATAATATGGGCCGTGCCGAAACGGTCCCATATGCGACAGGACAACTGTGCAGGTGGGCCTCATGGCCCTCCATGCACATGGCTGCATGGCCCGTGAGCACCGTGACCCAGCCATTGCAGACCGATCATAACGGCCGGGCGGGGAGCCTGCATGGGGGGCGCGGGATTCGGGGGTAGCAAGCACGGCAAGATGGCTGAACAGCTGGATCTACGGTCCCATCTGTACAGCTACCCAGGAAGGCCGTGTGGGGCAGGCTGCGCGTATGGTGATGAAGTACATCGTGCGTCTGCCTCCGCGGCCCCACCTAGCTGCGGCTGCGCGCTCGCGGACGAGGAGCAGAAAGAGGAAGCAGGAAGCCAGGTAAGACTTCAGTAAAGTATTGGTTTTAAAAAAAGGGAGGTATTATTTTTTTCAACTACGCGTGCCCTTGCCTGCATACCTACATTACTGCCCCATACTGGCCCAGGCCTGTGGCTATATACAGTGGCCCTCCGTCATACCCTATATACTGCCGCCAGCGATACTGCCCGTGCCTGGCTATATCTTGCCCTGCCTACCTATTATACTGGCCTGCCTGGCTATATACTGGCCAGCTTCCTAACCTATATATCAGGCCCTGCCCTGCCCATATACTGGCCCATGCCGATGCCCAAATAATGGCCCTAGCCTGGTATATACTTGCGTCTGCCTGGCCCATATAATGGCCCTGTTCTACCATATGTGTCCCAGTCTTGCCATATACTTGGCCCCTGCGCTTACCTATAATACTGGTCCTGTCTACTATGTGGCCGCAGGCGCTGTGATTAAATACTGAGGCCCGTGCCTTGGCTACATAGTTGTCCTTCCTAGCCTAGTAATACTGGTCCTGCCATGTCTATATAACTGGCGCCTGGCCTGCCTACATAATGCCCTGTCAGTGCTTATATACAGTCCCTGTCTTGCTTATATACTGGCCCTGCCTGGCTACAAACTGCCCGTGGGTGGGCCTGCTACATACTGGACCTGCCCTGGGCCGATGCAATTGCCTGCCCTACATGGCAAATTACTGCCGCCTTGCCCTGCGCTGTCGTAATTACTGGCCCAACCTGGTCTAGTTTACGAGGGGCAGCTCCCCAGCTACCCTTGGCCTAGTAACAGGGAGGGGGCAGCCCCAGCTACCTGGATAGATTCTGGGGGGCCAGCGCCCAGCTACCTAGCTAGTTACTGGGGGGCATGCCCCAGCTTACCATTGCTGAGTTTGTTACTGAGGGGGCGAGTGCCCCAGCTACCTGGCAGGTCACTGTGGGTGGGCAGCCCCAGCTACCTGGCTAGTTACTGGTGTATGGCCCTGTCTACCTACAAATTAATGAGGATAGGGCCCTGATGACCTACCCAAGTGGGGTGGTATACCTATTAGACATGGCCACTTGATCTGACATTTTTAAATTTGTCTATAATTTTTATGGTCCTAACATACGTATGTTTTGTTGGAATTGATAGGAAATGTGTGAAAAAAAGAGTATAAGATTATTTGGTGGTGAAATTCTAGCAGAGGGCCTGAGTAATATGCCCTTATGAAGAAGAAGAACATTGCATTGCTGTACTGTACAGAGAAAGAAGAATGTGAGAAGGGAACAACTCATCAGGGAAGACATCATGGAGGTTTGGGCCAGAAGGAGAAGAAAAGGAGAAGAGAACAACTCCCATCAGAGATGACGTCTCCTGTGAGTCCCTGCTGTCAGGGGTCATTTTACTTCTGTGTTGAAACAGTGCTGTATTCATGTGATGGTGACCTGACTACTGGGGATGTGATTGGTGGGGTTGTAGGTGCTTATGTAGTGTCAGTGTGGGCTTGTCCCGGATTGTAAAGCAAGTGCACACCTGACTCTGTGATGAGGGGTTTCTCTGCATCACTGTTTATTTCTTGCTTGTGTTTAAGGGGCTCTAACACGGAGCGGTTTTGGTGCATTTTTTGATGCGTTTTTTTGTGCAGAAATGTACAGCATTAACTGCTGAGCCTTTCTGCACAAAAACGCACCAAAAACACATCAAAAATGCACCAAAAACGCTCCATGTGAAAGCACCTTTATAGTGTAGTTTATTTTAGAAAGTGGCGAGGTGCGAGAACAAGGGAAATTTTGTAAGCGGATATTGTATGTGGGCTGGTGGGGGCTTTGTGCCAGGGCTGATTTTTATTCCCAGTCCGGTCCTGGTGGACAGTAAACCTAATTATATGTCAGACAGCAGCTTCCAAGGCAATTAGGATTATGGGGTGTATTAAAAGGGGCACATGATGAGAACATTATTCTCCCGTTATACAAGTCACTGATTAGACCACATATGGAATATTGTGTACAGTTTTGAGCACCAGTGCACAGGAAAGACATTGTAGAGCTTGAACAGGTACAATGGCGGGAAACAAAAATAATAAAAGGACTGGGTGGACTGCAATACCCAGAAAGATTAGCAAGGTTAGGGTTATTTAGATTAGAGATAAGACGGCTTCGGGGGGACATAATAAATATGTTTCAATATAATAAGGGCCAATATAGAGATCTTGCTAAAGATTTATTTATACCCAGGACTGTATCAAGAACAACCGGCATCCTCTACGTCTGAGGAAAGAAAGTTTCTACATAAACATAGAAAGGGATTCTTTACTATTAGAGTGGTGAGACTGTGGGACTCTCTGCCAGAGGAAATTGTCATGGTGAATTCACTAAGAGAGTTCAAGAAGGGCTTGGATGCATTTCTGGGGCATGATAATATAACAAGCTATAGTGACTAGGATTCTGAAAAGGGGTCGTTGATCCAGGAATTTATTCTGATTGCCAGGTTGGAGTCAGGAACATGAGGACAATTGACTTCTACCTCATGGGGGTTTTGCCTTCCTCTGGATCAACACTTTAGCAACACTTTAGCAAAATGGGCTGAACTGGATGGACGTATGTCTTTTTTCAGCCTGACAAACTATGTAACTATGTATGTCAGACAGAGAGGTGGCAGGCTCCTCACAGGTGAGTGGCAGTGGCACAAATGTTCCTGGAGCAGGCACAGGTCACAGCACATTAAGGGGACGTCGCAGCAGGGGTGACTCGGTGAGGCCAGAACTACCGTTGTCATCTAGCGGCCGTGTGTTGATCACCAAGCCAACGGTTCTAGATTGGTTAACTAGGTCATCCACTTCCTCCCAGATGACATCTGACAACCCCAGCCAAGAGTTGGTGGGTTCGTCAGTCATAACCCTTAGTTGGCATGGCCCAGGAGCAGGACAAACTATTTGAGGACAGTCAGCAGCTACTTGGCAGCAAAGAGGTGGGGCAGACATCCGCTGCTTCTTGCAGTAGGCGGGAAAGTAATGATGTGGAGAGTGCCATGGGAAGTAATGCTGTAAGTGGTTAGGCTCTGCATACCGAGACCTTTTAGGAGGACAGCAGTGGCGGGCAAACACTTATCGATGACGATGTAGCAGATCGCACTTGGGAGTCGGGGGAAGCAAGGGCTTCATCATCATCGTCAGAAGAAGAGGGCGTCAGCTTGCACATCAGGGAGTGGTGCAGCCAGCAAGTCGGTAGTGTGGCCAGTAGTCAGCAGAGTGGCAGCAGTGCGAGGTCGGGAGCCAAACGGCCACGGGGTAGACCACCTGCTTCACAGGTTCAAGAAAGTAGCAGCACAGTGCAAAGTGCAGAGCGTTTGCGGTAAAATCACCTACTCGGCGGTGTGGCAGTTTTTTGCCAAGACACCGGAAGAGTTGAACATGTGTATATGTAGAATCTGTGGGCAGAAAGGGAAGCGTGGCCAGGGAGCTAATGTTGGCACCACGGCTCTGCGTCAACACATGCAGTGTCACCATCCAGTTTCCTGGGAGAAACATGTCTCAGATTTGGTAGTCCATTCTGCCGCAGCAACAGCAGCAGCGCCCAGTGGCACGCATGCCATTTCAGCCAGTCAAGCCTCCACCACCTCTGCCGAAGGGAGCTGTTTATCTTTCCCATCTTCTATCAGTCCAGATGCTACTGCTCCCCGCCACTCATGGTACCAGGAGTCCTTTATCAAGGCGATTGCCAAGAGACAGCAGTATGTGTCCAACCATCCTAAGGTGCAGAAGCCGACTGTGCCTCTGTCCAAGTTGTTGGTACTGCAGTCCCTCCCTTTCCAAGTGGTGGACTCTGCACCGTTCAGAGAAATAATGGCTTGTGCCGAGCTGAGGTGGAGAGTCCCAAACCATTATTTCTTTTCCATAAAGGCAGTACCGGCCCTGCACAAATATGTAGAACAGAACGTGGGTCAGTCCTTAAGCCTATCGGTGTCTTCCAAAGTGCACGGCAGCGCGGACGTGTGGTGCTGTAACTACGATCATAGAACATACATGTCCTTTATGGCCCACTGGATGAATGTGCTTCCTGCACAGCCACACCAGCAACTTGGACATGAGACACCGCTTTCTCCTCCACGTTGTCAGCAGTGTCACATAGTTCTACATCTGGTTTGCCTGGGTGAATGAAGTCACACAGGGGAGGAACTGCTCCTCTTCATGCAACACAAAATCAATGTGTGGCTTTCTCCATGACAACTGCAAATCGGAACCATGGTGACAGACAATGGAAGGAACATTGTGTCCGTCCTGCACTGAGGAAGGCTGAGCCATGCGTCCTCCATGGCGCATGTTTTCAATCGGGTTGTCAAACGGTTCCTCAAGTTTTCCACCCATCTACAAGACATTCTAAAAATCGCCAGGAAATTGTGCATGCACTTCATCCATTCCTACAAAACCAAGCATACCCTCCTTGAGCTACAGCAGCAGAACGGCCTTCCCCAACATAGGCTGATATGCGATGTTTCCACCCGTTGGAATTCCAGCCTTCATATGTTGGACCGACTGTATGAACAGAGAAAGGCCATTAATCCAAGCGGACATGAGTACTCTCCTGTGTAATTTTGATGTCAGCCAGTGGCAGCTCATGTGTGACACTTGCCGTTTGTTCAGGCCGTTTAACGAGGCCACGACTACGGGATGAATAAAATCATTCCACTGCTTCATGTCCTGGAACAGATGCTGCAAAATCTGTCTGGTCATGGGACTCGAGACGTGGCAACTACATCTCACGGCCACATGAGTCCGGTGGGGGCTGAACTGGAGGAGGAGGACATTGGAGCACAAGCAGTGTCTGGCGAAATGAGTGGTTTTTCTACTCAGGTGAAAGGAGAGGAGGAGCAGGAGCAGCTGGAGGAGGTAGAGTGAGATGAGAAAGACAAGGTAGATGACCCAGACACACCGTGGCAGTATAAAGTGGAGATGAAGGCAGGGAGTCCCTCAGAGTCACTCGCGCAGATGGCCCGCTGCATGCTGATTTGCCTGGCTAGTAACAGCCGAATAGTCACCATCTGGCAGAGGGATGACTTCTGGCTCTCTCGCTACCGGTCCAAAATGAGAGCTTTTTTTTCACCTGCCGAGAGGGAGGACAAACTCAAGTACTATAGAGAAATTCTAATTACTCAGAAGGCCGCTTCCTATCAGCGCCATATTCCATCCTCTGACAGTTCTGACCAGGAGTGCATCATCGATCACGTACCACTGCCACGGCTGCTGTGGGGAGGTGGAGGAATAGAAGCAGTACCAGCTCCATCAGCAGCAGCCTAAGTCTGTAGTCGTTGATGAGCAGCTTTCTTAACCCGCCTAGTGAGGAGAGGACTCACCAGCAGCAGGACCTTGAGCAGACCCTGAACCAGCAGGCTACTTGGACAGCACTCTGCCACCTCAGTTAGAAGATTCTCTGGACTACTGGGCAGCCAAACTGGATGTGTGGCCCCAACTTGCCGAGTTTGCAGTGGAGAAGCTGTCCTGCCCGGCCAGTAGTGTGGCATCAGAGCGGGTGTTCAGTGCGGCGGGGGCCATCGTTACCCCAAGGAGAACCCGCTTGTCCACGGGAAATGTGGAATGACTCACCTTTGTCAAGATGAATCAGGTGTGTATCAGCCAGGATTTTCACACACCAATGGCTTAGACATCAGATTAGATCAGCCATGAAGCCTCACCAAAACTTTGAGAAATGAGTCTGGATTCTTCTGGCTACCTGCCTCAGCTACTATTCTGATGCTGTCACCTGCCTGATGTCACAAATCTTCTGACAGCTGCTCCATCTACCACCCACCATCTTTACCAGGGACTGGTATTGCCACCCACCTCCCCACTCTTCACTAGGCCATTATGTAAACTTCTGATGCCACCTCCACATTGTGTTATTCTGCCACTTTGTGGCCTACTCATGTTGCTGCTGCTATTGCCACCTGCTCAACGTTTCATTTTCCATTCTGTGGCCTACTGATGTTGTGCCACCTCCACACTCTGTCATTGTGCCACTCTGTGGCCTACTCATGCTGCTACCACCTCCATACTGTGTGATTGTGCCAATCTGTGGCCTACCGATGTTGCTGCCACCTCCACACTCTGTCATTGTGACACTCTGTGGCATACTGATATTGCTGCCACCTGCTCAATCTGTCACTTGCCACTCTGTGGCCTACTGATGTTGCTGCCGCATCCACACTCTGTCATTGTGTCACTCTGTGGGCTACTGATATTCCTGCCACCTGCTCAACCTGTCATTTGCCACTCTGTGGCCAACTGATCTTGCCGCCACTTCCACACTCTGTCATTGTGCCACTCTATGGCCTACTCATGCTGCTGCCACCTCCATACTATGGCCTTCTAATATTGCTGCCATCTGATCATCCTGTCATTTGCCACTCTGTGGCCTACTGATGTTGCTGACACCTTCTGAACCTATCATTTTCCCCTCTGAGGCCTACTGATGTTGTTGCCACCTCCACACTCTGTGATTGTGCCACTCTGTGGCCTACTCATGCTGCTGCCAACTGACCACTGTCTCACTCGAACACCTTTTGGTTCCCTAATGCTGTTTCCACCCTCCACCACTCTATGACGTTGCCACTATATTTGGTTTTCCTCTTCTTTTAATCTGTCAGAAGGAATGAAAAGGATCAGGATTGTCTGATGATTAGGTAGCCAAAAGCATGAGTGGATACAGAACACAGAAGACATGCAAATATCCTATTTACTTGTCATCTCTGTTTAGGATCAACTCCTGTTTGTTTTTGGCTTTATCAATACTGATGTATTATTGACCGATTGAAAGCAGACACTGACGGATGAAAGGAAGGGCAAAATTATCAGTGACGTCAATGCAAAATTACTGCCGACACTTTCTCCACTCTTTCGGGGGGATCTACATGTATCAGCATTTATCAGAACAGGTTCTGTCATAATCTGTGGAATCATGTGATGTCGGTGTAAAAGGAGTGCGCTCTTTGACGCTATTGTAGGATCTTGGCCCTCAGCTCGGTTCTTTCCAGCTGGCGCTGACATTACCTTGTCAGGCTGTGTTCCCACTTCAGATAATTGGTCAGTTTTGCCCATGTAACTGCCCAGATAAGTGAAGTGATTCTAAGAGCGGCGGCTGTCATGTGCGTGTCATACTAAAATACAGCATTGTATGAAGACCAAACCACACTCCCTATGCATATTTGAGCATGGCACAATGTTCTACAACACCCTACAGGCTCTCTACAACCAGCAAAAAGCTGTTTTTAACACGATTCGCCACTAATTAATTGGGGTCGAAAAGAATTTTTGCGGAAAATTCGGCAAACCTGGCGAATTGAATTTCTGAGAAATTCGCCCATCTCTAGTGTCAGTTCATTGGTTTGATTAGAAGGAGACAAAACGTGTAAATTAAGCACTTTTACTTATCAGCTATAATGCCTGATACACATATGTACTGGAGGTACTAACCAAAGCCTTTGTCACAGATTCTTAAACAACAAACACCATTACAAAAAAATTTAACAACCCCAGTACAAAATTTCAGTACACTGCAAAGAAAATTCAGGACTGTTTAAAGAATCATGACCTCTAAATTTTCTAGATTAGAATGTGATTGAGATGTGAAATGTTCTGAAAAAATAAAGCAAATCCGTGGAAGCCCCACCATGCAATTTACAGGTCTTAAAGGATCAAGTGCTAACATGACAGTGCTAGATACAACTGAATACAGAGATTTTTCAGAGTCAGTCTCATCAAGTCAAAGTAGTTTTCATGGCACAAAGGGGACACAGCATGTTTAATGTTATTTGTAAAGTTAGGGATGATCACTTACTGGCTAAAAAATAATGGATAAGTCTTGTGTACAATTTGCTTTACATGGGCCCCAACATTCCCATTCTTGCAGAGTGTATGTCAGTTTGAGATGTATAGTGTTCTTGCAAAAGTAGACAATAAAATCCTAATGCTCATTCAGAAAACTGTTGAAATTTTTTTGCTCTAAATACTGTAAAACATTAGCATAAGTCTTCATAAAAGGATTATAATTCTCATCCACATGCATTGTGCAGTAAAAAAAAGCCAAATTAGTAAAACAAAGAAATAACACAAACTCACTAAAGCTCATTAAAAACCTGGTAACACAAAGTGCAACATTTCAAGTTTCATGTAATTAAGTTTTTACTTTTACTTATTCGCTATCTACTATTCTGCTAGCCACTAAACATATTGATAATTGCTTTCTTGTGCTTTAACAGAAGTAATTTACACAATAAGTCATGTCTTTAATATATTGTATGAATTAACTAGCAAACTTTTAATCAGTCTCAATGGGACCTGAAACAATTCACAGATCAATAGAAGCTCTATTAAAGTAAAATTTTATTAATCCAATTATCCTATTGACTAGTGCAAAAAGATGCCTTATTTTACTGTTCTCACCGGTTCTGGATCCATTGCAGACACCATATGAAAGCTAAACTTAACAAATAATGCACCATGATATCACAGCATAGAAAGTGAACTCAACCTCTTTGTTACATTTAAATAGCTTTTGGTGAGATCTAAGATCAGATAACACAAAAAGCTGTTTAATCACTTTCAAGATAAACTCTGCTACATCTATACATTTTTGGATCTAGGTTAATTTAATGTTACATAATGAGTCTGTATTTAAATGTGATTTTTAATTTTTTTTTTAGAAAATAGTTTATTTTAAATTAAGATTTACTGGGTTGATGCCACAAGCTGAGTCCCCTGAAATAAAAAATAATCCTTACTGTACTCACTAAAATGAAATATAACCCACATACTGTGCAAGAAGAAAAGTAAAAACCAGCTTCCTAGTCGGTAGGATCCATTAAGATTTAAAGTCATTTATCATAATCCTTTTCAAAGTATATCACAGCATTGTAAATGGCATATGCAAACAGCGCTTAGATATCAGCGGTGCATCACTGTAGAAAGAAACTGACACATTTCGCATTATGTCAATCCTTAATCACACTGTGCCCTCTTAAATTAATAATAGTAAATAATGTACCCCTAAAATAAATTCTATACACATGGTGCCCCATTAAATCAATTCTAGTAAAACACTCTGGGCGACATGTATGAACGGGCTGTAACTTTGTTAGCGTATTTTGCACCAAAAAACTTGGCCTGGCACGACACTTTTGAAAGCACCAACAATATGACATATGCTAAAGATATGGTATGCAACGCATAGCACACGTTATAGTGATGAACCCATACACAACAGGTTCATACATACTGTTGCATTCTATTCTAAATCGATTTAGAACGGGCGTGTTTGCGCCAGGTTACATAATTGTCACCCTGTGTCCTCTAAAACCAGTTAAAACACATTATGCCCACTGAAATTATTTATCTTACACTCGGAGACCACAGAAATGACAACTACACACTTTGAGCATCTTAAAATAGGTTATCATAATAAAATAAGTTATAATATAATAAAATAAGTTATAATTATAACATATACTGTACCCCCTGAAGTCAATTCTAATACATGCAGTGCCTCTTGAAGCTAGAGTTAATATTTTTTCCCTTCTGAAAACAGGACTGCTCTCCTAAGTCAAAGATATTCCCATCTGTCTAGATCGGCCTTGACTCCTGGTGAAGGGCCAGGTAGTGTATCTAGGAGAAAGTGTTGTTTGCTGGGGCAAGGAGCTGAGGTATTTTTTCACCTATCAGTGCCTGATAATTGGAATGTATGTATGTTTGGAGAAGAATTCAGAGGAGTTGGTTTGGGATCTCACTTTTCCCTGGTACCCTTTCACCAAAGAAACCAGCCAGATTCCACTCCTGGATCAATGCCAGTATATTTGTTGGTCTAGGAAAGTAAAGGGGTAATTAAAGCATCCATAGTGGTCTAACAAATTGAAAGGGTTAATCTCTCAATCCCTGTTGGTCTAGCACAGTATGTTAATGCAGAGATTCTTGCTGGTCTACAGCAGAACAAGGGATAAAGTATGTCCATTTGGAACTTCTATAACATATCCACCTTCAGGATCTCCACCTATCCCCAAGAATAGAAGCCCCTTTAATCCTTGTCTATATTCTTGACATGGCTGCAATGAATGAAGAGGTAGCCACTAAATGTGGTCTTCTATACTATTACCTCTCACTGTAGTAAATAGAGAGAATCACACATGCATAGTAACTAGTGATGAGTGAATGGTAAAAAATTTGAGTTCGAGTAGAATCTCGAATTTTGAGAAGTTTGGTTCGAAGTTCGAGTCAAACTTGAATCGGACTTTGAACCCCATTAAAGTCAATGGGAGATGATGTTCAGGTTAATTTTTATACTAACACAGGTGAGGAGAAGCCACAATTACCTTCCATATGAGTAAAATGGATACATGGAACAACTTAGTGAAGACAATGTGACTCTAAGGGTATGTTCACATGACTTGTTTTGGGGTGCATTTCGCCCCGCAATCACGGTAATCAATAAGTCTCATAGAGAACTATGGATTACGCCTCCTTGCCCGCGCGGCGCATCCGATCGTATTGTACGGGCGGGGAGATAAGTGACATGTCCTCTATTTGCGGTGCTGAAGCACCGCAAGTGATGCGTGTCACGCTTCGGGAGCTCACACTGATCAGTGTGAGCTCCCGAAACACACGCACCGCAATACATTGTGGGAACATACCCTAAGGCTATGTTCACATGGCTTATTCATGCCGTAATTGCGGGATGGATTTTGCCCGCAATTACGGCGTGTGCTCCAGAGCGGCGGCGGGACGGGGGAGCCGGCAGCTCGCCGACCCCATAGACATTCATTATCCATGGCGCGTATCCGCCGGGATGATTGACATGTCACTTTGGGAACTGTGGATTACCGTGATGACTGGGACGGATATCAGCAGTATTTCGTGCAGTACCAAAATAAGCCATGTGAACATAGCCTAAGAGTCACAGAAAAAAAATGAGAGGCTAAAATAATATATTCCTTTCAACGGCGAACTGAAAAAACGAGAACTGTGTAGCTATACAAGGTGCAGCAGTAGCAGCTGCTACGGGGCCCCTTTACACATAAGAAGATATCGATATTGGAAATGGCACATGGTTACTGGCAGGAGCCCTCTATTACTTTTTTCACCAGGGCTAAAGAACATGTGATTAGTGATGAGCGATTCGGCCAATCTGATTTGAGTCGATTGCAGATTTTATGGAATTATCTCCTGATGTTCGATCTTCGATTGCAATTAATCTCCGATTCACACTATAGTCTATGCGAGAGGAACAACAGGTTCATTTTTATACCCAAACAAGTGAGGTGAAGCTGGAATTAATGTCCACAACAGTAAACTGGATACGTGGTACATCTTAGACAAGGCAATTAGGCTACTAGAGTCACAGAAAAAAATTCACAGGCTAAAATAATCCATTCCGTTCAATGGCTAACCGAAAAAATGAGGATGGCATACCCACAGCAGGTACAGTGGTAGCAGCTGCTACGGGGCCCCTTTGACACAAAACAAGACACCAGTATTGGAAATGGCACATAGCAACTGGCAAGAGACCCTATCACTTTCTGCACCAGGGACCAACAACTTGTAAATATATGTGGTGGCAGCAAGAAAAATCCCAACAGGGAACGCGGAGGTTCAGCTGGCAGGGCACTAGTTACAGTGGGTGCGGTGAGAGCCAGTCATCTATTAACCGTTTCATGCCCACATGCAGCTAAATCAAATGGGGTGCCCACTAGAGATGGGCGAATTGATTCTGAATGAAGTCGAAGTTTGGGGTGATTCGCGGGAACGAAGCGTGTTTTTGATTGATAAAATGGCTGAGAGCACATGGCGTTACATGGGGCAAAGAAGTCTGGGAGGAAGAAAGGGTAACCTACATGACATGTGAACCCAAAGCAGAGACTGGCGGGATTCTGTGACGTCACCCACTATATAAGTCGGGCGCGACGCTGGCAGCTCACACTCCTCTCACTGTGCTGTGTAGGGAAAGGGTTTGCTGCCGCGCTGCTGCTTATAATATCTCATACTAAAGAGTTTCACTTTTATACAGCGATTTTTGGGGGGTTTGTCACAGCTTGTCTCAGAGACTGCTTTTTCTTACGTTCTAATTCTGTTTTTTGTGGGGTTTTGGAACTGAAGTCCAGTGTGCGTAAAATTCGTTTGCATATACATTTTAATGCTATCTGCTCAGTTCTTGAGCATATTGAATATCCAAGGGTTATCTAAGCCTGTTGCTGTTGTATTCAGTTAAAGAAACAGCGTTTTTACAATCCAAATACCACTTAAATTTTGGTTGCTCATTTCTTTTGCGCAATTTAGATCAAGGGGTTAATTAAGGTTGTTCTGTGTTGTGGCCCACTAAAAGAAACGTTCTTTTTCACCGCCAAAAAAAAAAATTTTCCCTGTAGCATAATTCAAAAACCGAAGGTTAATTACAAGCTTTTCTGTTGTTGTGTTCCGTAAAATACACGCCTTTTTAACACGCTACAAAGCTGGTAATTGTTGGCAACACATTTCTTTTGCACAATTGACATCCACGGGTTAACTCAGTATTTTTCTTTAGTTGTACTTAGTAAAAGAAACGTTGTTTTTCACCGCCAAAGAAAAAAAATTTTGGCTTGTAGCTTTAATTCTATCCGAAGTATAATTACAAGTTATTCTGTTTCTGTGTTCAGTAAAATACATTCATATTTAACAGGCTACAAAGCTGGTGATTGTTGGCGACATTTCTTTTGCAAAATTTTACAACCAAGGGTTAACTAAGTATTTTTCTACAGTTGTACTTAGTAAAAGAAACGTTCTTTTTCACCGCCAAAGAAGAAATTTTTCCTGTAGCATAATTCATAACTGAAGGTTAATTACAAGTTTTTCTATTGTTGTGTTCCGTAAAATACACGCCGTTTTAACACGCTACAAAGCAGGTAATTGTTGGAAGCACATTTCTTTTGCGCAATTTACATCCAAGGGTTAACTTAGTATTTTTCTGCAGTTGTACTTAGTAAAAGAAACGTTCTTTTTCACCGCCAAAGAAGAAATTTGGCCTGTAGCAGAATTCATATCCGAAGGTTAATTACAAGTTTTTCTGTTGTTGTGTTCCGTAAAATACATGCCGTTTTAACACGCTACAAAGCTCTTAATTGTTGGCAGCACATTTCTTTTGCACAATTTACATCAGGGTTACTAAGTTTTTTTTCTGCAGTTGTACTTAGTAAAAAAGAAACGTTCTTTTTCACCGCCAAAGAAGAGATTTTCCCTGTAGCATAATTCATATCCGAAGGTTAATTACAAGTTTTTTGTTGTTGTGTTCCGTAAAATTACACGCCGTTTTTAACACGCTACAAAGCTGGAAAATGGTTGGCAGCATATTTCTTTTGCGCAATTGACATCCAAGGGTTAACTAAGTATTTTTCTGCAGTTTTATTTAGTAAAAGAAACGTTCTTTTCACCGCCAAAGAAGAAATTTTTCCTGTAGATAATTTTCATATCCAAAGGTTAATTAAGCCTATTTGAGCTTTTTTTATTCAGTAAAATACACGTGTTTTTAAAAGGACATACAAGTAATTTTTCCTGCCCCTTTGTGGAGTGCAATTTATATCCAAGGGTTCCAAGCTTGTTACTGGGTTCATTTGGAGTCAAATAAGGGTGTTATTTATCATATACAGATATCTTCATCAAACAGAGTCTGTACATTTGAGAACAAACAGTATGCCAGACAGAGAGGTGGCAGGCTCTTCACCTGCGGAGTTGGCAGTGCACAAACATTCCTGGAGCAGGCCCAGGTCGCAGCACAGCAAGGGGACGTCGCAGCATGGGTCACTCGGTGAGGCCAAACTGCCCCTGTCATCTTGCGGCCGTTTTTGTTCAGCAACCAATGGGTTCTGATTGGTTGACTAGGTCATCCCCTTCCTCTCAGATGGCATTTTGACAACCGCAGCCAAGAGTCGGTGGAACGTCAGGGCACAACCCTTAGTTGGCATGGCCCGGATGCGGGTCAGAGGCCCTCACCTGTCCTCAACCCGCCTCTGTCCCATCCGGTTCCCTCAGCCAGAGATCTACTATGTGGTCGGGATCAGCGCCACTATATAGCGAGGATGAACAATTTGAGGAGGGCAGTCAGCAGCTACTTGTCAGCGAGGACATGGGGCCAATATCCCCTTCTTCTTGCAGTAGCCGGCAAAAGTATAGATGTGGAGAGTGGCATAGGAGGGGCATGTTGTGAGGGGTCAGCCTCTGCAAACCAAGACCGGTGAGGGGACAGCAGTTTACGATTGAAACACAAATCGATGATGATGTAGCCGACCGAACTTGGGAGCCGGGTGAAGCAAGGGCTTCATCATCGTCAGGAGAAGAGGGCATTAGCTTGCGCGTCAGGCAGCGGCGCAGCCAGCAAGTGGGTTGTGTGGCCGTGTATCAGGAGGGTAGCAGCAGTGTGAGGTCGGGAGCCAAGCGGCCACGGGGTAGAAAACCCGCTTCGCAGTCCAAAGAAATTACAGCACAGGGGCTCAGCGAGGCAGCGGCGGTAGTAGTCACTCAGTGCGGAGCGTTGGCGGTAAAATCAGCTACTTGGCGGTGTGGCAGTTCTTTGGTAAGACACCGGAGGAGCCGATATGGGTATATGTAGAATCTGTAGGCAGAAAGTGAAGCATGGCAAGGGAGCTAACATTGGCACCACGGACCTGCGTCAACACATGCAGCGTTTTACCATCCGGTGGCCTGGGAGAAACGTGGCTCAGATGTGGTGGTCCATCCTGCCGCCGCAGAAACAGCAGCAGCAGCGCCCAGTGGCGCGCATGCAATTTCAAAAGGTGGGCCAGTCCTTAAGCTTATCAGTTTGTTCCAAGGTTCATGGCAGCTCGGACGTCTGCAGCTGTAACTATGGTCAGGGCCAGTAATGTCTTTACGGCCACGGGGTGAATGTGATTCCTGCCAGGCACTCCAACAACTTGAACGGAGGCCCCGCTTTCTCCTCCCTTTGTCAAACTGGTTCCTGCGCCAATGTCCGCCTCCCCCTCCACTACCCCATCTCTCAGCCTCCAAAGTATGCCCCATCTTCCACATGTGTGGGGCACACGGTGTCAGCAATTTACACCTGGTTGCCTCAGCGAAGAATCACACGGGGGGAAGAATGCCTGGTCATGCAGCAAGAAATCAATATGTGGCTTTCTCCCCCCAACTGCAAATGGGGCCCAAATGGTGACGGACAATGGGAGTAAATAGTGTCCGCGCTTCCCCGGCAGGGATGGTCCATGCGCTTACGGTGCCCGTGTTCAATCTGATTGTGATAAGGTTTTTTGAAGTCTTCCACCGATCTTTTAGAAAATTCTGAAAATGGGGAGGAAATTTTGCATGCACTTCATCCCTTCCTACAAGGCCCGGAAAACCCCCCTTGAGTTTCAGAGGGAAAGAACGGCCCCCCCCAAAACATATGTTTTGTGAGTTTCCCCGTTGGAATTCCGCCTGACTGTTGGAACGACGTATGAAAAAGAGAAAGGCATCAACGATTTTTTTATGATCAGGTGGACAGGAGTACTCCCCTGTGAAAGTTGTGTCAGCAAGTGGCAGCCATGCGTGACACCTGCCGTTTGCTGAGGCTTTTGAGGAGGCCCGTTATTTTCGTTGTCAGGATAGGGTGAATAAGTCATTCCATGCTTTTGTCCTGGAAAAGTGCTAAAAAAACTGCTGGGCGGGGGTGGAGACGTGGGGGTTTTTCGGTAGGGACTGAATGGAGGGGAGGAATTGGAGCAGAAGCATTTCTGGTGAATGAGTGGGTTTTTTACCAGGTGAAAAAAAGAGGAGGGAGGAGAGCTGGGGAGGTAGATGGAGATGAGGAAAGAGGCAGTGACCCGAAAGCACCCTGGCAGTGTAAGTGGAGATGGAGGCGGGAGCCCCCCGGAGTCACTTGTGCGATGGCCCGCAGCATGCTGAATTGCCGGCTAGTGCAGCCCAAAGCGCTCCCCGGGAGAGGGGGTGAAAATTTGGCTTCCACCTATTGGACCCTCGCAGGTCCAAAATGGGGGGGCCTTTTTCCCGCTGCTGAGGGGAGGACAAACTCAAAAATATAGGGGAAATCCTCCCTAGTCGTTGGCCCCTGCCCATGTGCGGCATCGTCCCCCTCTGACGGTCTGACCAGGGGATTCTTCACGTCAGTACTACTGCCGGGCTGCTGGTGGAAGGTGGGGGGTAGGGCAAAATACCAGCCCATCAGCGCAACCTAAATTGGGTCAACTGATGACAGCTTCCTTCACCCGCTTAGTGAGGAGGGCAGCCCCCGGGGAGCAGCGGACTGGGCAGTCACTGAACCAAAAAAAGTGGGGGCCCTACTTGGACGCACTTGCCCCCCGTTAGAAGACCCGGGGGGACTATGGGAGTCAAAGGGGATGGGGGGCCCCCAATTGCGAGTTTGAAAGTGGGGGAAGTGTTCCCCGGCATAGTGTGGCATCAGAGGGGGTGCGGCGGCGGGGGCCTGTTACCCCAAGGAGAACCCGTTGTCCTTGGGAATTTGTGGAACGACTGACCTTTTTCAAGATGAAAACAGGCGTGGATCGGGAAGGATTTCACAACCAATGCCTAGGGTCAGATTACATCAGCCATGACGCCTACTAAAAATTTGGAAATGAGTCTGGATTCAAAAATACATGCCTCAACCACTATTTAATGCCACCCCCTCTGGCCACCCCTCTGCTGCAGTTTTCCCCTGCACCAAACCATCTTTTCCGGGACTGGCTTGCCACCCCCCTCCACACTGTGTCATTGTGCCACTCTTGACCTCTGCTTTTGCTGGTGCCGTGAATCCCACTGTGTCATTGTGCCCCTCTCTGACCCCCTGCTTTGTGCGTTGTTGCTCCTGCCCTCCCTCCCACTTGAATTTTTGCCATCTGTGGCCCTATGTGTTTTTGCCCCCTCAGAATGCCATTTTGCCACTTCTACCTCAGCTGTGCTGTGGCTGCTGCCGTGACCTCCAAACTCTGTCATTGTGCCACTCTGTGGGCCTACTCCTGTTTTTGCCCCCTCCAGAATGTATTGTGCCACTGTCGATTCATGCTGCTGCTGTGGTGCTGCCATGCCTCCCACTCTTTCATTGTGCCACTCTGTGGCCTTTTCCCTTTTTTTCCACCTCCAGAAAGTCATGTTTCCCCTGTCTGACTCATGCTGCTGCTGTGGTGCTGCCATGCCCCAACTCGCATTGTGCCACTCGTGACCTACTCCCGTTTTTGCCCCCTCCCGAATGTCATTGTGCCCTCTCTGCCTCATGCTTTTTGTCCTGCCCTTTACCTCCCAGTCTGTCTTTGTGCCACTCTGCGGCCTTCTCCTGTTTTTGCCACCTCCAAAATGTCATTGTGCCACTATCTGACCTCATGCTGCTGCTTTGGCTGCTGCCGTAACCTACACACTGTGTCATTGTGCCTCTCTGTGGCCTACTCCTTTTTTTGCCACCTCAAGAATGTCATTGTGCCACTGTCTGACCTCATGCTGCTCCCGTGGCCGCTGGCGTAACCCACACGCCGTGTCATTGTGCCACTCTGTGGCCTACTCCTTTTGTTGCCACCACTAGAATGTCATTGTGCCACTGTCTGGCCTCATGCTGCTGCTGTGGCTGCTGCCTTGACCTACACACTGTGTCATTGTGCCACTCTCTGAACTCATGCTGTTGCTCCCGCCGTCAGCTCCACACTCTGTATTTGTGCCACTCTGTGGCCTTCTCCTTTTTTTTCCTCCTGCAGTATGTCATTGTGCCACTGTCTGATCTCATGCTGCTGCTGTGGCTTCTGCCGTGACCTACACACTGTATCATTGTGCCACTCTGTGGCCTACTCCTGTTTTTGCCACCTCCAGAATGTCATTGTACCACTGTCTGACCTCATGCTGCTGGCTGTGGCGGGCTGCCGTAACCTACACACTGTGTCATTGTGCCTCTGTGGCCTACTCTGTTTTTGCCACCTCCAGAATGTCATTGTGCCACTCTCTGACCTCATGCCTGCTTGGCTGCTGCCATCACCTTCACACTCTGTCACTGATGTTGCCACCTGAGCCCTCAGCTTGTTTTTTCCAGCTTTTCTCTGCCATGACTTTATCAGGCTACATTCCCGCTTGAGTTTTTTGGTCAGTTTTGCCCTCTTAAGTGCCCAGGGAATTTTATGTGAAGCGATTCTAAGAGCGGCGGCAGTCATATGCGTGTCATAC
Organism: Phyllomedusa bahiana; assembly: GCA_025379985.1. NCBI lineage: Eukaryota > Metazoa > Chordata > Amphibia > Anura > Hylidae > Phyllomedusa > Phyllomedusa bahiana. The sequence goes on along the minus strand of JAODAL010014960.1, from coordinate 49,273 downwards.
TAAAACACAACATTGTATGAAGACCAAACCAAGCTCCCTCTGCATATTTAAGCATGGCACAACATTCTGCAGCACCCTACAGGCTCTGTGCAGCCTGGAAATAGCTGTTTTTTAATGCGATTCGTCCCGAAGTAATTTGGACCGAAACAAATTTTGTCGGAAAATTCGGCGAATTTGCCTCTACGTTTTTCCTCATTTTCCCTTGGTCCTGTAATGATGATAGGTATTCATCACGTGTGGCCACGGTTTCTATTTAACAAATTAGGGATGCATGTATATTGCTTGTGTGCATGGAGGGGTTTGTTGGCAGCTGAATCGCAATTGATGTGCGCTCGCATTATTGTGGCGAGGTGCGGCCCGGGAGTGGGTTGGTACCTATTCATGTGTATATATTCATCTATGTATAGATTTATTGTTTCTGCTCGCAGCGCTGATCTAGTGCGGAATAGATGCAACTAGATGCAATAACGGTTGAAGATACTAATATATTTTGCATGCTCCCATATTTTTTTCATGCTCCCATTGTGACGTAATGAATTTAGGTGGCTTTGCCGTGGAGCGTTAAGAGAGAATCCTCAATGGGAAGTTGTGAGCCATAGAGCCTACAGCATTATTAAAATGAATATGAATATTATATGTAAAAGAGAAGTGGTTTATGAAAATAGTCTTGAGACAATACTATATAGTACAATGGAACATGTATTTAATGGGGCCTGCAGCTCTATTAAAATGAATATGCATATTAGAGATATAGGAGAAGTGCTTTATGGGAGGATAATATGACAATAGTCTATTGTACAATGGAATTTATATTGCCATGAATATGCATATTAGACATTGAAGAGAAGGGGCTATGGGGTTTATAAAGTTGGTTGTGTGCTGTGGAATGTGACACCTATTCTGCTTAGTTCATTTTTAGGTGAGCCACGCAGTTGCAATAATATGAGGGGAAGTGAGATGGAAGCCCCTCACAGTCAGGGCTGAGGTGTCTGTTGGTGCGTGCGTTGGCCGGGCAGTACGGTAAGATGGGACGCAAGCCCGTTATGGAGATGGTGAATTTGTTCTGAAGTTTGTTGGCTCATGAGAGCATGGTGGCAGCTTTAGCAGGACATGTTATGAGTTTGCGTGCAGGAAGCGGAAGGGGAGTGGGTTTTATGTGGATTTTTGATGGCCTAATTGGTGAGCACCTGAATGGGGTGTGTACCTAACTGATTAAAAGGAAGGGGGAGTAAACCCCACATGTGATGGCCCTCTAAGCCGAGAAGCCGGGTTTAGCGGGCAAAAAAACATGTCGGGGGTCAATATGGTTTTTTAAATTGTTTTTCTCACCTCTGTCTACAAGTTTTCACCTGCTGCAACGTGTCAAAGGGGGCCTTTTTGTTCTGTGCCATGGTTTGGGGGATGCCCAGGTGGTGGTTGGGCCCCCTTACTGGATTTAAGAATTTGCTATATTTATAAGGCTCCCGTTAATAGGGGGTGCCCCCAGACTTGATAAAGAAAGGGGTTTTTCCCTCTTTCAGAAGGGGAAAAAGGGTTTTAATGATGAGGTTAGAGATCAGGTTTTTTTAAATGTGTGTTAGAGTTTTAAAATTAATATAATAAAAGTTCGTTTTTTGTTTTAAAAAGACAGACAATGATAGATTTTAAGTTTGCCTATGCAAAATAGTAAATATGTTTTCCCCGCAATGACCCCAAAACACGGACAACCCCTTATACCTAGAATAAAAAATGCCATAAGAAACCAATTTTTGAAAAAATAATTTTTTGAATTTTTGGAATTGATACCCCTGTTCTTTCCCGCAGCCTGCCCACAAATACCCCCACAGATGCCTTTGGGGCCTCAGAATAAAAATTTCCCAGGGAAAAAAAAAGTATTTGAACCCTATTTTATGAACGGGACATTAATATCCCTGTCTTTTTCCGCAGATGACCCCAAAACCCCAAGACCCCAGTTTAAAAAAGTGCGAAGAAGAAGGGATTTAAAAATTTTTAAAAAAAAAAAAAAAACCATATTTTTTTCAATTAAAAAAACCCTCAATATTACCCAATTTTTTAAAAAAATAAACTAACTATCTTTCCAATGCTGTGTCGCTACAGCGCTTGCCCTTCACTGCTGTCACATCGCTACGTTTTTACCCCGGGCATTAGAAGGTGAAAAGACACAACGATGTTCCCAGGTCCCAAAGAGGCCTGTCTCAAATTCCGCATTCTATGTAAAAATGGGTTTGAAGGAAAATTGCTGATCAAGGAGGTGAGGGTGTGAAAAGTGGACCATGGAGATTCAGTGGCGGGGGCCAGACTTAGAGTGGGTGTGGGGAGAGCCAGGGTTTCCGCCTTCCCCCTATCACAGGGAGATTCAGTGGCAAGGGATGGACTTGAGTGGGGGTGGGGAGAGCCAGGGCTGCCATCAGTCTTTTTTAAAAAAATGCCCTTATGAAGCAGCAAAGGCTGACGTCGGCTGAAGCAGTTTCCTTTCTCGAAAAAATTTAAGACCTGGGTAGAAAATTTCTGCCCCTTTCGAGGCGCTTGGGCCCCCCCTATGAGCGCACAAATTAAAACTTCATTTTGGGAAACGTGGTGGTTGATGCTCGTTCCCCCCCAGGGGCCCTTTTTTTTTTGGGCTTTTTTTTTTCATTTTACTGAAAGTACTGGAGGAAATTTTTGTTTTGGGATGGCGAATGTGTCCCCCACGAAATTTGTTCTTTTCACAAAGGGTTTACCCTGTATCTGCTTTTTCCAATTTTTACCAATGATGCTGTTTCACATTTTGTCCCGGGGTATTTTCCTAATGATAGCATTTAGGTGCATGCCTTTTCTTTTTTGCCCAAAACCCCTTTAAATGCTTTTGTTCCTTTTTTGTAAATGCGGCTGTAAGTTTAGAAAGGCAAGGGGCCCCCTGAGGGGAAAATAGGGCCCCCTTTTTTACCCTTGGCACCCCCCTTTACAAAAGCCTGACCTCAAAACCAGCTAAATGCCCTTATGGCACAGAGAGTAAAAAAAAGCAGCAAGAATGAGTATTTGAAAAAAAATTTATTTGAATAGAACCTTGAATATCGCAGTCTTTTTCCGCTACTTGACCAAAAAAATACAAAAAATGACCTTTTCAACACTCAACAGCAATTAAATTAGCCAGAATAAAAGAGTTTTTTTTTAAATATTTGTGGGAATGGATTGGATTTTAGCTTTTTTTTTACAGCACCCTGCCCCAAAAATTAGAAAAATTACCTTTCACCACCCTTGAAAAATTTTGACGAAGAAATGCCGGTTTTAAAACCCCCTTTTTGCCCAATGACCTGGATTATACTGTTTTTTTTTAGCAAACCTACCCCCAAAAAATTTGAAAAATTACCTCCGGATACGTTAAAAAATTTTTTACAAAAAAAAACCCGTTCGAAACCACATTTTTGTACCAAAAGGGCCTGGATTTAGCTGTTTTTTACAGCACCATGACCCCAAAAAATTGAAAAAAGACCTCTGGACACGTAAAAATTGACGAAAAAATTCACTTAGAAAACATTTTTTTCAATAGGACTTGGATTATAGCTGTTTTTTTAAGCACACGGACCCAAAAAAAAATTTTAAAAAAGACCTCCGGACATTGTAAAAAAATTTTAAGAAAGAAAAGGGTTTTTAGAACAGCATTTTTTACAATAGGACCTAGATTATAGCTGTTTTTTTTTTATAGCACACGGACTCCAAAAATTTGACAAATGACTAGAGATGGGCGAATCAATTATAACAAAGTGGAATTCGTTTAGAATTTCAAGAAAACGTTTGGGTTTTGCACGAAATAGAAGTTTGGGGTAAAATTTTCGGGGAAAGAAGTGGTTTTTATTTCTAATTTCATCAAAGGGACATGGGTGAAATGGGAAGAAACTCTGAGGGGGAAGAAAGGAAGCTCTAAATGAATTTACAGTCATCAAGCCAATCGAGCCAGCGGGCTTCTGTGACTTTTTCAGCACTAAAAGTACGGCGCCATGCTCGCTCCTCACACTGCTCTCTTTTGGGGCTGTGACAAAGCCTATTTTCTGCTGCAGCGCACGCAGAGATTCACACAAAGGAAATTGCTTTTAACATGCTTTTTTCAGAGATGCTCCCCCCGTTTCATTTTGATTCAGTTTGGGGGGTTTTAAATTCAAGTCGGGGGTGGGTTACTGAACTCTGCCCCAATACATTATAATTCCATTGGTATTTTGGAGGCTTGAATATCCCAAGAGTTAATTAAATCTGTTAGGGGTTTTTACACAACTTATTTTTCCCTGGTATTTTTTTGGAGGCATTTTTATATCCAAGGGGTTAATTAAGCGTGTTTGTGCTTTTATATTCAGAAAAATACACAGTGTTTTAAACACTACATGCGAGTACTTTTTTCCCTGGTCATTTCTGGAGCGCAATTTTATATTCAAGGGAAAAATTAAGCATGTTTGTGCTTTTATATTCAGTAAAAGGCACAGCGCTCTTCTATACCACATACGAGTACATTTTTCCTGGTCATTTCTGGAGCGCAATTTATATTCAAGGGTTAATTAAGTGTGTTTGTGCTTTTATATTCAGTAAAATACACAGTTTTTCTATACCACATACGAATGCATTTTTCCTGGTCATTTCTGGAGCGCAATTTATATCCAAGGGTTAATTAAGCGTGTTTGTGCTTTTATATTCAGTAAAATACACGGCGTTTTTAAATGCCACATACGAGAAAATTTTTCCTGGTGATTTCTGGAGTGCAATTTATATTCAAGGGTTAATTAAGCGTGTTTGTGCTTTTATATTCAGTAAAATACACCGTATTTTTCTCTACCACAAACGAGTAAATTTTTCCTGGTGATTTCTGGAGCGCAATTTATATCCAAGGGTTACCCAAGCCTGTTAGTGGGTTCATTTGGAGTCAAATACAGGGTGTGCAGTTATCATATACAGATATCTTCATTAAACGTCTGTAAATTTTTGAACAAACAGTATGTCAGACAGAGAGGTGGCAGGCTCTTCACATGCGAATGGCAGTGGCACAAACATTCCTGGAGCAGGCACAGGTCGCAGCACAGTAAGGGGACATCGCAGCAGGGGTTACTCGGCGAGGCCAGAACTGCCGGTGTCATCGAGTGGCTGTGTGTTGACCACCAACCAAAGGGTTCTTGATTGGTTAACTAGGTGATTAACCTCATCCCAGATGACATCTGATTACCCCAGCCAAGAGTCGGTGAGAACGTCAGACACAACCCTTAGCGGCTTTCACCTGTCCACAACCCGCCTCTGTCCCGTTCGGTTCCCTCAGCCAGAGAACTAGTATGTGGTCTGGGCTCAGCGCCACTACACAGCGAGGATGAACAATTGGAGGACAGTCAGCAGCTACGTGGCAGCGAAGAAGTGGGGCCGACATCCCCTGCTTCTTGCAGTAGGCGGCAATGTATGGATGTGGAGAGTGGCATGGGAGGTCATGTTGTGAGGGGTCAGCCTCTGCATACCAAGACCATTGAGGAAGACAGCAGTGAAGATGAAACAATAATCGATGATTATGTAGCCGATCACACTTGGGAGACGGGTGAAGCAAGGGCTTCATCATCGTCAGGAAAAGAGGGCGTCAGCTTGCGTGTCAGGCAGCGGCGTAGCCAGCAAGTCGGTATTGTGGCCGTGAGTCAGCAGGGTAGCAGCAGCGTGAGGTCGGGAGCCAAACGGCCACTGGGTAGACGACCCTCTTCGCAGGTCCAAGAAAGTAGCGGCACAGGGGCTAACCGAGGCAGTGGTGGTAGTAGTCACTCAGTGCCGAGCGTTGGCGGCAAAGCCACTTATTCGGCAGTGTGGCACTTTTTGCTAAGACACCGGAAGAGCCGAACATGGGTATATGTAGAATCTGTGGGTCGAAAGTGAAGCGTGACCAGGGAGCTAACATTGGCACCACGGCCCTGCGTCAACACATGCAGAGTCACCATCCGGTGGCCTGGGAGAGATCTGGCTCAGATGTGGTGGTCCATCCTGCCGCAACAGCAAAAGCAGCAGCAGCAGCGCACAGTGGCATGCATGCCATTGCAGCTAGTCAAGGCTCCACTGCAGAAGGGAGCTGTTTGTCTTTGCCATCATCTCCCGGTCCAGATGCTTCTGCTCCTCGCTACTCATGATGCCAGCAGTTGTTCAACGAGGCGATTGCAAAGAGACAACAGTATGCGTCCAACCATCCTAAGGTGCAGCAGCTGACCGTGCTCCTGTCCAAGTTGTTGGTACTTCAGTCCCTCCCTTTCCAAATGGTGGACTCTGCACCGTTCAGAGAACTAATGGCTTGTGCCGAGCTGAGGTGGAGAATCCCAAGCCGTAATTTATTTTCGAAAAAGGCAGTACCAGCCCTTCACAAATATGTAGAACAGGTGGGCCAGTCCTTGAGGTTATCGGTTTCTTCCAAGGTGCATGGCAACGCGGACGTGTGGAGCTGTAACTACGGTCAGGGCTAGTACATGTCCTTTACGGCCCACTGGGTGAATGTGCTTCCTGCCCAGCCACACCAACAACTTGGACAGGAGACAGCGCTTTCTCCCTCCACGTTGTTAAACTGCCGCTCCCGAGCCCAAAGTCCGCCTCCTCCTCCACCACTACCACCATCTCAGCCCCCACAAGGGTGCTGCTCCATATACCCATTGTAGGGCACAGTGGTACCACGCAGTTCTACACCTGGCTTTGCGGGGTGAAACGAAGTCACACAGGGAGAACTGCTCTGCTCATGCCCGCCAAGAAAATCGATTTTACTTCTCTGCGCCAACTGGCAAATTTATACATGTGACGGTACAAATGGGAGGAACATGGTGTTCCATGCTGCTCCGAAGGGAGGATGATCCGTGCGCCCTGCATGGCGCACTTGTTCAATCTGGTTGTGAAAGGTTCCTGAAATCTTCCACCGATCTCAGAACATTCTGAAAATGGTCAGGAAACGGGTGCATGATTCATCCTTTCCCTACAGACCCGGAAACCCCCTCCTGATTTGGGCACCAGAACGGCCTCCCCCAACCACTGATATGCGTGTTTCCCCCCATTGGTATTCCACCCTGCACATGTTAGATGATTGTATGAACAGAGAAAGCCTTAACGTTTTTTGATGATCCAGGGGACGGATACTCCCTTGTTAATTTTGAGTCAGCCGTGGCACTCATGCGTGACACCTGCTGTTTGCAAAAGGCCGTTTGAAGAGGTAGTTATTTGTCATCGCCAGGACTACAGGATTTAACGTATTCAGTCATGTTGGAACAGATGTGAAAAATCTGTTGGGCAGGGGAGGGAGAATGGCGACATGGTCCGGTGGGGGATGAACTGGAGGAGGAGGGGAATTGGAGGACAACTTTTTTCTGGTGAAATGAGTGGTTTTCTACCCAGGTGACAGGGAGGAGGATAGGAGCACTGGAGGAGGTAGATGGAGAGGGAAGAGAGGCGATGACCCCCAAGCACCGTGGCGTATTCAGTGGAGATGGAGGCGGGGAGTTTCAAGTCATTTGGGCACTGGCCCCCAGCATGCTGATTTCCCTCTGTGACAGCCGAATATCACCACCCGGCAGAGGAAAAGACTTCTGCTCTCCACCCTCTTGGACCCTTTGCTCCCACCCAAAATGGGAGCTTTTTTCGCTGTTAAGAGGGGGACAAACCAAAAACTATAGAGAAATCCTCCTAGTCATTGGCCGCTGCTATGTCAGATGGTCATCCTCTGAAAGGGCTGGCCGGGGGGTTTCTCGCGCTCATGTCCATGCCCCGGCTGCTGTGGGAAAAGGGGGTGGGGGGTGGTAGGAGCGGACCACAGAACCAAGTCTGGAGTGCTGATGAGCGCTTCCTTTCCCCCCCTAGTAAGGAGGGCCTCCCCAGCAGGCAGCCAAGACCGGGCAGCCCTGACCAAAAGGTCTGGGTACTTGGACAGCACTCTGCCACCCCCGTTAGAAAATCTTGTGGACTCTGGGCGCCAAACTGGTGTTGGGCCCCAACTTTCCAAGTTTGCAGTGGAGAAAAAATGTCCGCCCGGCCCGTATGTGGGATCAGAGCATGTTCAGTGCGGCGGGGGCCATCGTTACCCAAGTAGAACCCCCTTTTCCCAAACCCAAAAAGTTGGGCGACTGACCTTTGTCAAGATGAATCAGGATGGACGGCAAGGATTTCACACCCAATCCTTAGGCATCGTTAATCAGCATGACGCCTCACCAAAACTTTGAAAATTGATTGGATTCAAAAACCTGCCTCAGCCACTATTCCGATGCTGCCAACCCCTGATGCCAAATATCTTTTGGGAAAGTTGCTCCATCTCCCCTACCCCATCTTTCCCAGGGATGTATTGCACCCACCCCCCCACTCTGCATTGTGCCACTCTATGACCTCATGCTGCTGCTGCTGTTCTGTTGTGCTGTCCTCCCTCCCCAACTCTGTCATTGTGCCACTCTCTGACCTCATGGCGGTGCTGCTTTGTAACCTCCCACTCGTCATTGTGCCACTCTGTGTCCTTCTCTTTCCCAAGTGCCCGCTGTCTCATGGAACCCCCTGTGGTTTCTAATGTTTTTCCAACCTACTAAAATCTAGAGTTGCACAGTTTGTTTTCCCCTTCTTTTCACAGAAGGAAAGGGAAAGGTCAGGTTGTTAGAAAAAGAGGGTGGTACAGAACAAGAAGAATGAAAAATATCCCCCATTAATGGTCATCTTTTTTTTGCATCAACCCCTGTATCAGCGTTTAACAAAAACGGGTTAGTTATTTCGTGACGGTTTTAAAGCTTGGCAAAGGGAGTAAACCCTGCTGTGACGTCCCTTTCTGGCTGGACCTGTTGCGGCCCAGGAACCTCTTTTGTTTTTTATTATTATTATTATTTTATTATTATTATTATTATTTCATTTATTTTAGAGGCCTTGGGTTCCTGGCGCTAAACATTCGCAGGGGTTACTACATATATGTCAAATGAGTACAATAATAAGATGTTGACTTACAACTGGCCAAAAGGGAGGAGGCCCGCCCCGGGGGGTTACAAACTACAAGGAGGAGGGAAGGACAGGAGGGGAGGGGGGACATATTTTGGGGTGTACAGTGGAGAGGGTTTTTGTAGGGTTTAGGAAAACCCGAAGAAAAGGTTTTAGGTTGCTTTTGAAGTGGTGAGAGTGGAAGGATCTGATATGTTGGGGCAGTGGTTCCCGAGAATGGGGGAAGCCGGGGAGGGAATCTTGGAGCGGTTAAAGTGAGGAGCGAAAAAAAGGAGGGAACAGGAGAAGAAGGTCCTGTGAGGAGCGGAGATTTCTTTAGGGGGGTATCTGGGATTAAGGCAGGTGTTGTAGCAGAAAGGTTATGGAGAGCCTTGTAGGTCAGGGTTAGCGACTTGAAATGAATTTACTTGGCAATTTGTAGCCAGTGAAGGGATTGGCAGAGGGGAGAGGCAGAGGAGTAGCGAGGAGAGAGATGGATAAGACAGGCAGCAGAGTTGAGAATGGTTTGAAGGGGAGCAAGAGTGTTTGATGGGAGGCCACAGAGAAGGTTGCAGTAGTCTAGGCGGGAGATGACAAGGGCATGGATGAGTATTTTTGTGGTGTCGAAGTTTAGGAATGAGCGGATGCGAGAGATATTTTTCGGGTGGAAGCGGCAGGCAGAGGTGAGGGTTTGGATGTGTGGTTTGAAGGACAGAGTGGAGTCGAGGATTACCCCAAAGCAGCGGACTTGCGGAACAGGTGAGAGTGTACAGCCGTTGACAGTGATAGAGAGATCAGGTGGAGGGATGAAGTGGGATGGTGGAAAGATCATGAATTCTGTTTTCTCCACATTTAGTTTTAGGAGATGGGAGGAGAAAAAGGAGGAAATGGACGATAGACAGTCTGGGATCCGGGAGAGAAGAGAGGTGACATCTGGGCCAGAGATGTAGAGTTGTGTGTCGTCAGCATATAGATGGTAGTGAAAGCCATGTGATGCTATGAGCTGACCCAGACTAAGAGTGTAGATAGAAAAGAGTAAGGGACCCAGGACTGAACCCTGGGGGACACCAACAGAGAGTGGCCGGGGAGATGAGGTGGAGCGAGAATGAGAGACACTGAATGTCCGATCAGAGAGGTACGAGGAGATCCAGGAAAGAGCCAAGTCCGTGATGCCGAGGGAGGAGAGGATGTGTAGCAGGAGGGAATGGTTGACAGTGTCACAGGCAGAGGACAGGTCTAGAAGGAGAAGGACAGAGTAATGACGTGAGGCTTTAGCAGTTGCTAGGTCATTGGTGACCTTGGTTAGGGCGGTTTCAGTAGAGTGATGGGGTCGGAAACCGGATTGTAGTGGGTCAAGAAGAGAGTTGGAGGAGAGGTGGGAGGACAGTTGAAGATAGACGTGTTGCTCGAGGAGTTTGGAGGCAAAAGGGAGCAGTGAGATGGGGCGATAGTTGGACAGAGAGGACGGATCAAGGGATGGTTTTTTAAGGATGGGAGTGATAGTAGCATGTTTAAAGGAGGAAGGGAAGATGCCAGAGGTTAGCGATAAGTTGAAAAGATGGGTGAGGGCTGGGATGAAAGCAGCACTAAGGTCTGGTATGAGGTGAGATGGCAGTGGGTCAAGATTACAGGTGGTGAGGTTGGATTTGGACAGTAGAGAGGAAAGATTACTACATGTGTAAGAGGGGGGAAACAAGTTAAGGGGGGAGGAGCATTGTGGGTGCTGGGGGGGATGGGGGGCTGAAGCTTTCTTGAAAAGGTTGATTTGTGTAGGAAGTGAATGGCAAGTGTCTGTGAAAGGGGGAGAGGATGGGGAGGGCTGGTGGGAAAGGAGAGAGTTAAAAGGGGTTGAATAGTTGTTGGGGGTTTTGAAAGAGGGTTGAGAAAAAAAAAAAGGGCACCCCGAACTCTGTGTGGCGTGGCAACGAGAAATAAAATTTTTTCTTTTCCCGTTGTTTGAGAGAAAAATATGGAATAAAAATGCGACATGCCCCCAAAACCAAAGGGGCCCCGGGAAAATAGACTTGCTAAGCCGCTAGCAACCAAAAATAAAAATTTGGGTGCTATTTTTACTGTTGAGCGAGAAATATGAGTTATGTAAATGCAGAAGTAGCCACCCCACAACCAGGGACACCATTAACTCCGACTGGGGTAGCCGCTAGCACCGCAGAAAAAAAAATTGGATTGCTATTTCACCCTTGTTTGAGGACGAGAAATATCCGAGTAATATAAAAATACTGATGTGTCCCCACAATGAAGGGACACCCTGACCTCTGTGCTGGCAGCTGCCAACACAGAAATACAATTGGGTGCTTATTTTACTGTTGTTGAGACGAGGAAATATTGAGTAAAACCAATGCGGTCGTGCACCCCACAACACAGGACAACCGGGGAACTCAGAATGTGTAGTCCTGCTAGCAACGCAAGAAAGAAAAATAAACTTGGGTGCTATTTCCCCATTGTTTGAGACGAGAAATATTAGTAATATAAATGCTGACGTGTACCCCACAAGAAAAAGGAACACCCTGAATACTCTGTGCTGGCAGTCGGCAAAAACAGAAATTAAAATTGGATGCCCTTTCACGGTTTGTTGAGCACGAGAAATCATGAGTAAATTAAAAGTGATGTGCACCCCACAACACAGGTCGCCGGGAACTCATACTTTGAGGTAGCCCGTAGCAACGCAAAACTAAAACTGCGTGCTATTTCCCATTGTTTGAGCCGCGAAAATATTTAGTAATATAAATGCTGACCGTGTACCCCACAAGAAAAGGACACCTGAACTCTGTGCTGGCAGCTGGCCAAAACAGAAATAAAATTGAAGCTCTTTCACTGTGGTTTGAGTACGAGAAATATGGAGATAATATAAATGCTGATGTGCACCCCACAAACAGGGGACAGCGGACCTCAGACTTTGATAGCCACTAGCAAGGTAGAAATACAACTGGGAGTATCTTCACCATGCTGGACTTTGAGGAGAACTTTGAGTCATAAAATGCTGACGTGCACCCCACAACACAGGGGACACCTGTAAACTCAGACTCTGGTAGCCGGTAGCAACGCAGAGAAATAAATTGGGTTGCCGATTTCCACCGTTGAATGAGCCCGAGAATATGAGTACTATGTAAATGCAGAGGAGCCACCCAACGGCCCGCCATACAGGGGGTACAGCCAGTACTCCTGTAGGGGGCCCGGTGAAACAAGGGGGCGCCCGCCCCCTGCAAGCAGGCACCCTTGTTTCACCCAAACTAGCTCACGGCTCGAGTGTGAGGCGGGGGGGCCCGCGCTCCGAGTCATAGGGGCCGGGCGGGCTTGGACCATCACACAATTTGAGGGGGGGCCGCGCTATGAGTCACAGGAGCGCTCCCTACAGTAACAGAGCTCGGCAGCAGCTCTCACTTCAGCTCCCTTGCTCCATCCTGTGATGGGATAGCCCTTCTTCTTTCTCTGCTGGCCGAGGAGTCACTGAAGCCCCGCCCACAAGCAGAGCGACAGAGGAGTGGCCCGATACCATCACAGTGACGGAGCAGAGGGATCTGAAGTAAGTGAGCAGGATGCTGCGCTCTTGTTACTGTCATTGAAGCTCTCCTGTGACTAGGGCGCGGCCCCCCCTCAATGTGTGATGGTCAGGGCTAGTGTTGAGCGATTGCGTTGACCATCGAATCGGTCGATGGTCGCTAGGTCGACCATCATCCACAAGCTGTCGATAGTGCGCAGTCAATTATGAGCGATGCCCATTAAAGTCTATGGGGGAGAAAAAAAACCCCTTTCCCATTTTTAAAAAAAGGGCTGGAAAAGCGGGGTTTTTAAACTTCCACAAAGCAAATGGTTTAGGTGCTACATCTTAGGCAACCCCACTTGGGTTATAAAAGCCACAAAAAAAAAAGTCACAACCTTTTAACTATCCCTGTCTTTTTAACCACGCATACCCTTAAACCTGTTTTCACCCCCAAATTTTAAAAAGTGAAAAGGAAGGCAGTATGATTTGAACCTTTCATTTACTTAAAATGGCATTGAATTTCCCTGTCTGGAACGCAGTTTTGGGGGCCCCAAAAACCCTGCATAAACCCCCAAAATTTTAAAGTCCCGGAAAAAAAAGGAGTTTTTCCCAAACCACCTTTTTTAGTTTCACTGGACTTTGGACTATACATGTCCGGGGCCCCAACAGCAACCCCCCAAAAACCGCATGCCCCCATTTTAAAAATGCCGGAAAAAAAAATGGGTCTTTCAACCCCATTTTTTTTTCAAGGAATTTTTATACTGCCCTGTCCGCAGGTGCCCAAACCTGCTGACCCCAGATTAAAAAGTCCCGGGAAAAAGGGCCAAAAGGGGAGTTCTTTCAAAACCAAAAAAATTTTAAAAATTTGGGAAAATGGACCCCCCTTTTGGACTTTTTTTCTGCCCCTGTAAGCGGGAATCCCAAATTAAACCTGTCTGACCACAGATTCAAAATTGCCGGGAAAAGGAGTTTGTTTCAACCATTTTTTTTAGTTTCACTGGACTTTGGGATATATTTGCCCTGTCCCGCAGAAGGGACCAAAAAAACCTGTCTGATCCAAAAGATTCAAAATTGCGGGAAAAGGAGTCTTTAAACCCACCAATTTTAGTTTCATGGACATTAAATTAAAACCTGCCCCGGGCCAAAACCCATGACCCCAAAAAACCTGCATGCCCCCCCACATTTAAAAATTTCCCGGAAAAGGGTAGTTTTTTAACCCCTTTTTTTTATTTTTACGGGAAACATTGCCCTATTATCTGCCCTGTCCGCAGAATGACCTTTAAAACCTGTTGACCCACGATTCAAAGTGGGGGGGGAAAAGGAGTTTTTTTAAACCCACCTTTTAGTTTACTGGGACTTTTGACTATAGCTGTCCTGGGCCACAGCTTGACCCCCCAAACCCTGAATGCCCCCCGGGTTTTAAAAGTCCCGGGGAAAAAGGGTCTTTAAAACCCCCTTTTTTTTGTTGAAAGGGGCCCTTTTGACATATTGTCCTGTACCACGGGATGACCTTTAAAAACCTTTTTCTGCCCACGATTCAAAAGTCCCGGGGGGAAAAAAGGGTTTTCAAACCCAAATTTTTAGTTTCACGGATATTGCCCTAAAATCTGCCCTTTTCCGCAGAATTGACCTTTTAAACCTGTCTGACCCCCAGTTTAAAAAGTGCCGGGAAAAAAGGAAAGCCCTTTCAACCACCTTTTTGTTTTATGGCATTAAACCTTAACCTGCCCCAGGGGCCCACAGCATGACCCCCAAACCTCCCTGACCCCCACTTTTAAAAAAAAGTCCCGGAAAAAAGGAGTTTTTAAAACCACCTTTTTTGTTTCATGGCTTGACTATATCTGTCCTGTCCCGCAGAATGAAAATTAAAAACCTGTTGACCCACAGATTCAAAAGTGGGGGAAAAGGAGTCTTTCAACCACCATTTTGTTTCAGGGAATTGACTATTCTGTCCTTACCGCAGAATTGACCATTAAACCTTCTGACCCCAGATTAAAAGTGCCGGGAAAAGGAGTCTTTAAACCACCATTTTAGTTTTACTGGACATTGACTTACCTGTCCTGGGCCACAGCATGAGCCCCAAAACTGCATGGCCCCCGTTAAAAAGTCCCGAAAAAGGAGTTTTTTCAACCACCTTTTGTTTCCTGGACATGACTATACTGCCGACCCAGATGACCAAAAACCTGTTGACCCCAGATTAAAAGTGCGGGAAAAGAGTCTTTCAACCACCTTTTGTTTCACTGGACATTGACTAATCTTCCGCCCCGCAAATGCCCATTAAACCTGTCGACCCACTTTAAAAAGTGCCGGAAAAGGGAGTCTTTAACCCCCCATTTTATTAACGGAAAATTGACTATACTGTCCGCCCGAATGCCCCAAAAAACCTGCTGACCCCCAATTAAAAAGGGCCGGGAAAAAGGAGTCTTTAAACCCCCCATTTTTTTTCACTGACTTTCTTAACTTCTGACCGCAAATGACCAAAACCTGCTGCCCAGTTTAAAAAGGGGGGGAAAAGGAGTCTTTCAACACCTTTTTTATTTTCACTGGACATTAAATATACCGTCCTGGCAAAATGACCCCAAAACCTTTTCTGCCCCCAAAAATTTTAAAAATGGGGGAAAAGGAGTCTTTAACCCCCATTTTATTTTTAACTGGACTTGACATTGCCGGGGCCAGATGACCCCAAACCTGCAACCCCCAGATTAAAAAAGTGCCGGAAAAAGGAGTCTTTCAACCACCATTTTAGTTGAACTGGACATTGAATACTGCCTGCCCAGAAATGCCATTAAAACCTGTTTCCCCCCAAAATTAAAATTTGGGGGGAAAAGGAGTCTTTCAACCCCATTTTATTTACGGGACTTGATTTTAAATTTTCCCTGTACCGCAGAATGCCCATAAACCTGTCTGACCAAGTTTCAAAATTGCGGGAAAAGGAGTTTTTTAAACCCACCATTTTTATTTCACGGAATTGACTATACCTGTCATGGGCCACAGCCATGCAGCCCAACTGCATGACCCACATTTAAAAAGTGCTCGCGAAAAAGGAAGTCTTTCAACCACCATTTTAGTTTCACTGGACATTGACTATTTTGTCCTGTACAGTCACAGAATGACCATTTACAACCTGTCTGACCCCGCACAGATTAAAAAGTGCCGGGGGGTAAAGGTGTCTTTCAAAACCAACATTTTGTTTCACTGGACATTGACTGCAGTATATTTCCCTGTACCGCTGATAATTGCCCTTTAATACCTGTTGACCCCATGATTAAAAAGTGCCGGAAAAAGGAGTCTTTTCAACCACCATTTTAGTTGAAACTGACATAGAGACTATATGTCTGTCCTGTACGCAGATTGACCAATAAACCTGTATGACCCACAGATCAAAAGGGCGGGGAAAATGGAGTTTTCTTTCAAACCACCATTTTAGTTTCACTGGACATTGACTCTCTATTGCTGTCATGTTTACACCGCAGGATGACCCATTAAAACCTGTTCTGACCCACAGATTAACAATCGTGCTGGAAATGGGAGTCATTTCAACCTCATTTTAGTTTCCTCTGGACATTGATATATCTGACTTCGGGCCACAGAATGAGCACCCAGAACTGCATGACTCCCGCCACATTTAAAATTGTGGTGTGCCGGAAAGGAGTCTTTCAACCTACCATTTTAGTTTCACTGGGTAATCATACTGTCCCTGTCATGGGTAGCGCTTCGCCCCTCCGTTGATGAGTGCGGTACAATTGAGCTATCACTTGTATACTGGTGGTTATCGCTCTGTTCTCCCAGGTGCACTTTTTCTGTGGCATTCTTATTATTATTTTCTCAACGTGCTGGTGGAATATTGTCTCTGTGACTATTTGTTCTCTGTCCTGTGCTTCCATACCTCCATTGTACTTATGAATACTACAATATGTCAAGTTTTCCTGTTACCTCCCTTGTTACAATTCATTGAGAAATATTATTTTTACAGCTATTTTGTAATGCAAGTTTTTAGTAGTTTAATTCTAGAAAAACATTTTTAAAATGGATGGATCCCACAATGTCTTTGCTTCTCTTTCTTTAATTGTATTAAAGGGGTTGTCTCAATACGGGAAAATTGATAGTTTGTTAAAGATTTGCAAAAACAAGTTTTTTTGAATATGTGTCATTAACAGTGCCCCTACCTATCCGTTTTGACAGCACCTACCCTTGGCCCTCTTGAAAATTGTGAAAAAAAATGTTTTTTTTAAAAACACATTTTTTTAAATAGGCCTGTGTATAGCTGCATTTCAAAGAAAATCCCCTCAAAAATTCAAAGCATGACCTTGAGCCATTTGGACAATTGTAAAGAACAAATGTCTGTTAGAAAAACATATTTTTTTAATGGCCCTGTAGTATTGCGCATTTAAAAAGGCCCTTTGACCAAAATTTTTTAAAAAGACTTCTCAGACTGTTAAAAATTGTGAGGAGAAATGCCATTAGAACCCACATTTTTTTCCCAAAGGGGACCATGATTATTTCTGTTATCACGCTACATGCCCCCAAAAAATTATAAAAGACTTCTCAGCCACTATTAAAAATTGTGAGGGAGAAATGCCATTTAAAAAACCCACATTTCTGTTCCAAAGGCCCATGATTATTGCTGTATTCCAGAAAATGCCCCCCAAAAAATTATAAATATGATTTTCAGCCACTAAAAAAAAATTGTGAGGGAGAAATGCCCATTTAAAGCCACTTTTGTTCCAAAGGCCCCAAATTATAGCTGTATCTCACAGCAACTGCTCAAAACCATGAAAGCGAAAAACTTCTAAAGAAAAAGTGAGAAAATGAAATAGGGTTTTGTCATAAAACCTTGCTGTTTTTACGTTCCTCACAGCAAAACCAGCAAAATGAACTGGGGGAAAAGAGAATAAAAATTGCAGAAAATGATAATTTTAAAAAACTTTTTTAAAAGAGGACATTTCTTTTGAAGAGGAATGTGAGTAGACCGGCAACTAATGGTGACCTCGGAATTGGGGGGGCCCCAAAAATCTCAGAGATCCATGCCTGATTCATTTGATGAAAGTCAAAACGCCAATTATTGTGGAAAGCCGGATAGTTTGTCTGAATGACTCTCAGCTGTGCTGAAGGTCCCTCAGATATGCGTGGTGTGGGCAGGAAAAAACCTTATGCGTGAGAGCCAGCTGGGCCATTGTCCATTTGGAAACCCCGAAGTCTATTGGGTCCGGAACAATACAAAAATCGGTGTTGGACGCAGATAGTCGTGCACCTGTCTTAAGCTGGTCTTGTTGTTGGAGTGTGCCCTGCATTGCATTGGTTGGGGGTGCTAAAACAAAGATTGCCAGAGGTCACCCATTAGGTTCTGCCCCCTTGCCTGTGCTGCCATCCCTAATTTGGCACTTCTCTTACGTCGCTGATGGTTCCACCCTGAATTTGGGGAACGTGAAACAGACAAACAGATGTCTCCAGTTGATCAATTGCAAAAGGGCTCCATTTCCCGCATTTTTCTTTATTTTGGGTGGGGGAAGGAAATTTTCTGAGTTTTGTTTTGTACCCGGGGTCCCGGAGGGTGGCCCCCCCCAGTAATGTTGTTTATTTTGATGGGAAACCTAATGCGAGGATCATGTTGGGGGAAAGGGATCCAAGCACTCATGTGGAGATGGAGCCTTGATTTTCCCCAAGCCTCTGGGTTGAGGGGCACTAGCAAACTGATTTTCCCTCATCTTCCTCCTCCGCCTCAAATTCCCCGCCAACTCTTTCCAAGGCAGGGACGTCGGTACGTCGGTTTTCTAGGAATACCTACCCCTCCTCCGCTGCCTCAGGCACAGCTTCAACAAAGCCCTGACTCGCCTGAGATGATGCCCCCTGCGAGCGGATGCGCCACCCTGCCCTAGCTCTGGCCCCCAAAAACCCATGCCTAAGGAAGACCGATGAAATTGTGAACTGTTGGGCCTTGTGGATTTGACGGAGAGAAAGGCTTCGTTGTCCGCATCTGTGTCCGTCTCCTCCTCCGTCGCTGGCGGACCTGTTGTTTCAGAGTGCCCAAACGATCGTTCCAAAAACTAAGATCACCACAATCTCATGCTGACAAGGGTATTGTCCACATGACCATTTTGGTGGCTTCTTCAAACTGGCAAGGATGGTGCAGAGCTCTTTCACCTGCCTCAACTCTCGATGGTTCAACCCCCGAGGTCCGCACCGCTGCTTGTCAGGCCATGTGTCACTTCGTACTGCGTAATGGCATTGCGCTGCTGCCACAATCGCTGTAGAAGGGTGGAGGGTGGAATTTCCAGCGTTTTCCCACGTAAACAATGGGGTCGGTTGAGGGGAGGCCGAGCTGACGCTGCAACGCGGGCAGGCGGGAGGGAAGCAGGATGCGAACGGCGGAAGTGCGAACTTAGACTTCGAGCCTTCCCCAGCAGGCAAATCCAGACCCGGGTAGCTCTTTTTGAAATTTCTGGACGGACAAGGTTCATGACATGTGCCAGGCAAGGGATGTGCTCAGCCTACCGATCTTAAGGGCGGCCAGCAGATTTTACCCTTTATCGCACACCACCTTGCCTGGCACAAGGTTCTTGTCACCCAGCCAGCGCTTGGTCTCGTTGCGGAGAGCAGTCCACAGCTCCTGACCTGTGTGTGGACGGTCTCCAAGACAGATTAATTTCAACACGGCCTGGTTTCTCTGGGCACGTGATGCCACCAGAGGACCTTGGGGGAAAAAACCCTGCACCATCCCTGCAGTTTTGAAGAGCGTGCGCCGAGCCCGAGAGCCACCTTCACCAACAGAGACATCCACCCAGCTCACCCAGTGAGCTGTCACAGAGATATAGCGCCTGGCCGTGCTTACTAGTCCATGTGTCGGTGGTCAGATGGACTTTTCCGGCCACAGATGCAGACAACGCGCTTGAAATTTTAGATGACACGTGGCTGGCCAGGGCAGGGGCGACATTTCTGACAAAGAAATGCCTGCTCGGCATCTGGTATTGGGGGCAGGCAAGGGTCATGACGTGGTGGAACCCATCTATGTCCACCAGACAGAAAGGCAACATTTCCATAGGCCAAAATGCCTGCCAATGCCGACATTCAGGCTTTTGGCTTTGGGATGGTTTGGGTTAAAGTGTTTCTTCTGCTCCCAAACCTGGAAGACAGAAGGCTGGCTGCTAGACTGGCCGCTGTACGGCGTGCAGGTCGTCAAACTGCGGAAGGAGAGGGGTAGGATGGGTCTCTGGTGGTGCTGGTGGTACTCGGGCGACGGTGGAGGCTGAAGCGGAGGCTGATCCCTGATCATGACTGAGAGACATGGGCAGCTGAGGAACGCTTGGTGGTGGCGGAGGAGGAGGAGGAGGCAGAGACAGAGGGTGTGACAGTGGTTGGAGGCCCGGCGTCGGTCTGGCCTTTTTTGGCCAAGTGTTGCCACCTTTTCAACTCATGCATTCGCTGCATGTGACTAGACATGTTGGTGGTGGTTAACCACCTAAGGTTCTTGCCTCTACTTATGCGTTTACGGCATAGGCGGCATATGACATCGCTGGGTGAATCAGAGGCTTGGTCAAAGAAGGCCCAGGCTTGAGAGGTCCTGAACCTTTTTGACGCCGATAAGCGAGGAGCGGGGTTTGCGCTGACCGTGGCTGACGGAATCATATCAGCGGACTTCTGTGACCGCCCTCTCCCTTTTTGAGGCGGAGCCCGTACTGACACTACCCCATCATCTTCCTCCTCGTCCAGTGATGAACGCTCGCAAACAATTCTGCTGAAAAGACCACGTTGGATCCGCAATGTCGTCATCATCATCATCAGCACAGGTGACTTCGTCGTCCTGACATTCTGCATCCAGGAGCTGCGAGCTACAAGCAAGAGGCACTGCAAGGCGTTGCCGACCACCCGGGATTTTTGCCGATTGACCGTCTTCCTTCTCCTCCTCTGATGGCATCAGTAACTGGGCGTCAGAGCAGAGAAAATCATCATCTTTAGCCTCTTGATCTTTTAAACATGCCTTCTGACCCCAACCGCATTTTGTCATCAAAGAGGTCTTCAGAAAATGGATTTGATGGGTACACGAGTTGACATTTGGGCTGCTTCATGTTGGACGGATGCTGGTGATGCTGATGATGACATTTGTGGCCGTGACTGGGAGGACGAGGAGGTAAGACTGCTGGATGCAGGTTGCATTAACCACTGAAGGACAGATTGGCGACGCTGTTCGTTTACTGAGATTCACAGGGCCCTGACCCAGCGAAGAGACAGGCCTGACGGTCCTGCAACATGACGATCCGCTGGCATGCGGTGTTGTCGCCAGCACTGGAAGGAGCACCTTCTCTCGTACA
This sequence comes from Phyllomedusa bahiana, assembly GCA_025379985.1. Classification (NCBI taxonomy): domain Eukaryota; kingdom Metazoa; phylum Chordata; class Amphibia; order Anura; family Hylidae; genus Phyllomedusa; species Phyllomedusa bahiana. The sequence goes on along the minus strand of JAODAL010014960.1, from coordinate 28,561 downwards.
TCTACCCCCATGGTCGACCCCCCTCTTTGCTCGCTTACCACCTGAATTTCGCCATGTTCAAAAAGATAAAAATTTTAGAAGGTATGGAAGAGTTTTGGAAAGTCTCTTATTAAAAGACGGCAAATCACAGCTATTCTCAAATCCCTCAAATCAAAACAAAATTGCTTGATTAAATATAACTGCAAAGTAGATCTATTCAACAAGCTGGCCTGCGCCAAAGTGAAAAAACGTATCTGAAATGTATTCGGATAATACAAGGTATTTTTGGCACCTATCAATTCACTGTGGTGACTATCATAATTGCTGTATTCAAATTTAACTGCAAAGTAGATCTATCAACAAAGCTGGCCTGTGCCAAAGTGAAAAAACACGTATCTGAAATGTATTCGGATAATACAAGGTATTTTTGGCACCTTTCAATTCACCTGTGGTGACTATAAAATTGCTGGATTCAAATTTAAGTGCAAGGTGGATATATCACCAAAGTGGAATGGGAAAAATTGAAAATGAACACCTATCTGAAATGTATAATGATATAAAAGTGGAGTTTTGCACCTAACAAAGAGACTGCAGTTATAGAAAGATGTGTATCCTATAAGTTCAGGCTGCCCAATATCCAGGAAATATTTCAATAGAAAACTGTTAATAATAAAAGCTATTGCAGTGCAATGTCTACACTAAGTCTTGGTGAACTTTATCCAGTATTCTTTATAGAGCTTGTCTATTCGTATAATACAAGATATTTTTGGCACCTTTCAATTCACCTGTGGTGACTATAAAATTGCTGGATTCAAATTTAAGTGCAAGGTGGATATATCAACAAAGGTGGAATGGGCAAAATTGAAAATGAACACCTATCTGAAATGTATACTGATAATAAAAGTGGAGTTTTGCACCTAACAAAGAGACCTGCAGTTACTAGAAAGGATGTTTATCCTATAAGTTCAGGCTGCCCAATATCCAGGAAATATTTCAATAGAAAAATGTTAATAATACAGCTATTGCAGTGCAATGTCTACACTAAGTCTTGGTGAACTTTATCCAGTATCCTTTATAGAGCTTGTCTATTCGAATAATACAAGATATTTTTGGCACCTTTCAATTCACCTGTGGTGACTATAAAATTGCTGGATTCAAATTTAAGTGCAAGGTGGATATATCAACAAAGGTGCCATAGGCAAAATTGAAAAAGAACACCTATCTGAAATGTATACTGATAATAAAAGTAGAGTTTTGCACCTAACATAGAGACCTGCAGTTACTAGAAAAGATGTGTATCATATAAGTTCAGGCTGCCCAATATCCAGGAAATATTTCAATAGAAAACTGTTAATAGTAAAGCTATTGCAGTGCAATGTCTACACTAAGTCTTGGTGAACTTTATCCAGTATTCTTTATAGAGCTTGTCTGTGTTCGCCCACGGGGACCCCCCTTCCGCTCCCCCCGTGACTTTACAGCGGTAGATGCTCCTTTAAAATTCTCTACCTAACTATATAAAATCTTCCAATCTCTAATCTAACTAAATTGTAAGGATCACAGCTAATAGTAGAGGTTTCTCTGTGAAGAAATATAATAATTTCGCTGAGCTGTTTGGACACAAGCAGAGCGCACGTCCTTCTGCTCTGAGACGCTGAGAGACACTGAGGCTGAACAGGAAACGCCCTGCCCCAGAACCCCCACTGAAACCCCCACCTGACCCCAGCTTTGTGGGGCCCCTCTGAAGCCCCTGGGGCCCCTCAGCAGCCCACCCTGCCCCAGCACCCCCACCTACCCCAGTGCCTCCCCTGGGCCTATCTGTGTGGGGCCCCTCTGAACCCCTGTGGCCCCTCACAAGCCCACCCTGCCCCAGCACCTCCCTTTGGGGCCCCTTAAAAGCCCCCCACCTGCCCTAGTGCCCCCACCTGGCCCCAGCTGTGTGGAGCCCCTCTGAAGCCACTTGGGCCTCTCAGCAGCCCACCCTGCCCCAGCACCCCCACCTACCCCAGTGCCTCCCTCTGGGCCCCATCTGTGTGGGGCTCCTCAGAAGCCCACCCTGTCCCAGCACCTCCCCCTAGGGCCCCTCGGACGCCCCCCCCCGGGCCTAGGGCCCCCACCGGGCCCCAGCGGTGTGTGGCCCCTCTGAAGCTCCTGGGGCCCCACAGCAGCCCACCCTGCCCCAGCACCCCCACCTACTCCAGTGCCTCCCCCTGGGCCCTAGCTGTGCGGGGGCCCCTCTTAAGTCATCTAGTCTGAGAAGGGAAAGTGAACGATTGGACCGATGAGACGTCACCTGTGAGTCACTAAATGTATCTGCAGTGTGTGCACCTGTATCTATCCCTATAATACTCCTGTAATATCGGTCTTATTGAATCATATTCACTAACAGTACGGTGGTATTGTTCAGTACTGTTATGGTAGTGATATGCGGCGGTATTATATGGTCTTAGTATATTGTTATTTGCCATATTGGTCTGGGGATACTGGTTTGGTCAGTAACATAATAGTGGTGACATGTGGCGGTATTTTCTGACCCTTGTCTACGTACTGACCTGCACAATATTGATAAACTGTAAAATTCAAAAATAATGGCGCAATTGCATTTTTTTTCTCGCGTTGGGTGACTGTTGAGTGGGCGGGGTCACTGGGGGCGTGGTTGACGGGGGGGGCCCCAGACGCTTCAGCTGTATGGGGCCCTGAAATTTCTGATGGCAGCCCTGACCCCACAACACAGGGACACCCATAACTCAGACTGTGGTAGCTGCTAACAACGCAGAAATAAAATTGGGTGCTATTTCACCGTTGTTTGAGATGAGAAATATGAGTAATATAAATGCTGACGTGCACCCCACAACACAGGGAGACCCATAACTGAGGCTATGGTAGCCGCAAGCAACGCAGAAATAAAAATGGGTACTATTTCCCCATTGTTTGAGACAAGAAATATGAGTAATATAAATGCTGACGTGCACCCCACAAGAAAGGGACACCATGAACTCTGTGCTAGCAGCTGGCAATACAGAAATAAAATTGAGTGCTATTTCACTGCTGTTTGAAACGAGAAATATGAGTAAAATAAATGCTGATGTGCACCCCACAACACAGGGACAACCGGAACTCAGAATGTGGTAGTCGCTAGCAACGCAGAAATAAAATTGGGTGCTATTTCACCATTGTTTGAGACGAGAAATATTAGTAATATAAATGCTGACGTGTACCCCACAAGAAAAGGACACCCTGAACTCTGTGCTGGCAGCAGGCAAAGCAGAAATAAAATTGGATGCTCTTTCACTGTTGTTTGAGACGAGAAATATGAGTAATATAAATGCTGATGTGCACCCCACAACACAGGGACACCCGTAACTCTGACTCTGATAGCCGCTAGCAAGGTAGAAATAAAATTGGGTGCTATTTCATCGTTGTTTGAGACGAGAAAGATGAGCAATATAAATGCTGATGTACCCCCCACAACACAGGGATACACGTATCTCAGACTGTGGTGGCCGCTAGCAATGCAGAAATAAAATTGGGTGCTATTTCACCGTTGTTTGAGATGAGAAAGATGAGCAATATAAATGCTGATGTACCCCCCACAACACAGGGATACACGTATCTCAGACTGTGGTGGCCGCTAGCAATGCAGAAATAAAATTGGGTGCTATTTCACCGTTGTTTGAGATGAGAAATATGAGTAATATAAATGCTGACGTGCACCCCACAACACAGAGACTGCCGTAATTCAGACTGTGGTAGTCGCTAGCAATGCAGAAATAAAATTGGGTGCTATTTCACCGTGGCTTGAGACGAGAAATATGAGTAATAAATGCAGACGTGCACCCTACAAGAAAGGGACACCCTGAACTCTGTGCTGGCAGCTGGCAACTGTGGTAGTCGCTAGCAATGCAGAAATATTATTGGGTGCTATTTCATCGTGGCTTGAGAAGGCAAATATGAATAATAAATGCTATGCACCCCAAAAGAAAGGGACACCCTGAACTCAGACTGTGGTGGATGCTGGCTACGCAGAAATTAAATTTGGTGCTATTTCATAGTGGCTTGAGAGGAGGAATATGTCTGATGCAGGATCTGCCCCCCTCCCCCATGACCAGGTGCAGCCCTACCTCCACCCCCTGCAGCTGTGCTGTTCAGAGCACTGGCGCTGTTTCCAAATCTCTAACTAATACTAACTAGAATTCTGTAATATTGCTGTACCCTAAACTAACTACTCTATCAAGGATCCTTTTTTAGTTGTAAAAATGCTGGGAAATAGTCTCTATTAGCTTTTTAAAAAAGCTGAGCAGAGAGACAGGTATCCGTTCTGTTGGCTGTATAGAAGCGGATGGCGCCGATCAGGAAGCGCAGTGACATAGATAAAACGAGGTCATGTAACTTCAGCAACCAATGAGATCCCTACACACCTCACTGATGATGTTCTTCACCCCCCCCCCCCCTGTGTTCCGCGCTGATTGGCTTGGCGCCAACATTACAGGAAGCACCGAGAATGGCACGATTGGAATCCACAATGGTGATTATTTATCATATTTTAATAAAAATAATCTCTTAATTTAAGAAACAATATTTTATTGAAAATCTGCCCTATTTAAACTTTTGCAGATTTCATCACTCAAAACTACACTACCTTTCAAAAGTTTGGGGTCACCCAGACAATTTTGTGTTTTCCCTGAACGCTCATACTTTTATTTATCAAATGAGTTGCAAAATGATTAGAAATCTCGTCCAGACATTGACAAGGTTAGAAATAATGATTTTTATTTGAAATAATACTTTTCTACTTTCGTCAAAGAATGCTCCCTTTGCAGCAATTACAGCATTGTAGACCTTTGGCATTCTAGCTGTTAATTTGCTGAGGTTATCTGGAGAAATTTCACCCCATGCTTTTAGAAGTCCCTCCCACAAGTTGGATTGCCTTGATGGGCACTTTTTGCATACTACACGGTCAAGCTGCTTCTACATCAGCTCAATGGAGTTGACATCTGGTGACTGCGCTGACCACTCCATTACAGATTGAATACCAGCTGCCTGCTTCTTCCCTAAATAGTGCTTGCATAATTTGGAGGTGTGCTTTGGGTCATTGTCCTGTTGCAGGATGAAATTGGCTCCAATAAAGCACTGTACACAGGGTATGGCATGGTGTTGCAAAATTGAGTTATAGCCTTTCTTATTCAAAATCCCTTTTATCTTGTACAAATCTCCCACTTTACCAGCACCAAAGCAAACCCAGACAATCACATTACCTCCACCATGCTTGACAGATGGCGTCAGGCACTCTTCCGGCATCTTTTCACTTGTTCTGCATCTCACAAATGTTCTTCCATGAAATCCAAACACCTCAAACTTCGATTCGTCTGTCCATAACACTTTTTTCCAATCGTCCTCTGGCCAATGTCTGTGTTCTTTAGCCCATATTAATCTTTTCCTTTTATTAGCCAGTCTCAGATATGGCTTTTTCTTTGCCAATCTGCCCTGAAGGCCAACATCCCAGAATCGCCTCTTCACTGTAGACGCTGACACTGGCGTTTTGCGAGTACTATTTAATGAAGCTGCCAGTTGGGACCTGTGAGGTGTCGATTTCTCAAACTAGAGACTCTAATGTACTTGTTGCTCACTTGTGCAGCGGGGCCTCCCACTTCTCTTTCTATTCTGGTTAGAGCCTGTTTTTGCTCTCCTCTGAAGGGAGTAGTACACAGCGTTGTAGGAAATCTTCAGTTTCTTGGCAATTTCTCGCATGGAATAGCCTTCATGTCTCAACACAAAAACAGACTGTTGAGTTTCACATGAAAGTTCTCTTTTTCTGGCCATTTTGCGAGTTTAATCATACCAACAAATGTAATGCTCCAGATTATTAACTAGCTCAAAGAAAGGTCAGTTTTATAGCTTCTCGAATCAGCAAAACTGTTTTCAGCTGTGATAACATACTTGCACAAGGGTTTTCAAGGGTGTTCAAAATATCCAATAGCCTTCTTACACAGTTAGCAAACACAATGTACCATTAGAACACTGGAGTGATGGTTGTTGGAAATGGGCCTCTATACACCTATGTGGATATTGCATTAACAACCAGACATTTGCAGCTAGAATAGTCATTTACCACATTAACAATTTATAGAGTATATTTCTGATTCATTTAATGTTAGCTTCATTGACAAAAACTGTGCTTTTCTTTAAAAAATAAGTAAATTTCTAAGTGAACACAAACTTTAGAACGGTAGTGTACATGTTAAATATGTGTTGGCAGCACAAATATCCCAAAGGGGAACATGTAGGTTAAGCTGGCAGGGCCATAGTGGTAGCCAGGGCTGCCGTCAGTCATCTACTAACCATTTCAGGGCACCATGCAGCTAAACCAAATGGAGTCCCCGCCCATTGCTATTTGTTATTTTTACCATATCACTGGGCCCCTTTTTGATTAGGGTCACTGATAGGAGTACTGCCCTATTGGCATCCCTGCTAGTTACAATGTGCCATTTCCAATACTAGTGTCTTCTTATGTGTCAAAGGGGCTTTTGGGACACCTCAGGAAGCAGGGCCCAGTAGTAGATGCTGTAACGGCTCGTGCTGTGGTCCAACTCCAAGAACCGCAGCATGTCCATTATCCGCTGCTGGTCGTTCCCATGCTGTGCTCAGGGCTGCTTTTCACTCTCAGCTCCTGCCTGTCCCATGCTCACCTGCTTCCGTCCTGCTTTCTCCTCTGCACCTTCCTCCCCACTAGGGGCACGCGCACGTCAGTTCCCTAGATTTAGAGGGCCAGCGCGCAACAGGTAAAATTGCTCCTATACAATCCAATTCTGTGGGAGCTTTTTAAGGATGCCATTTCCTGTTCTACCCGCCAAGTTGTTGGTGTCCTTTCCTAGAGTTTAGTTCGTGCATACGTTTGACTCATCCTATTTGCTACCTACTGCATCCGTTTAGCTACCTGACTTTTCTCCATCTGCTGACATCGTTCTGGCCATTCTGCCAGTCCTCCTGAGCTGCCTCTCTGCATTCTGGCCTGTTCCTTGCCTACCACTTCGGCTGTCACCGCCAGGGCTTACGTCGAGGGTAGCGACCTGGGGGTTACTCCAGCTCCCCGCTGTGACCAGTGTATCCACAATCCTCTCCACCGAGCATCGTGACAGTACAACTGGGCCATGGATCCCGCTGAAGCCGTGTTACCTGATGCTGAAAGCCTTGTGGCAGAAATTACACGCCAAGGTGCTCGTCAAGAACAGCTCTTCACGATGTTGAAGAACCTGGCGACTCATCTTCCTGAGTCTCCATCTACCGTACCAGTCCATGTTCCGGTGGCTGTTCCTGCCATAACCAGCAGCCGTTCTCTGCACCTGCCGCTGCCTCCCTGCTACAGTGGTGACCTCAAGGCCTGACGTGGGTTCCTGAATCAATGCACGATTCATTTTGAGGTTCTGATCCACCAGTTCACCATGGAAAGGGCAAAGGTGGCTTTTATTATCTCTCTGGTTTCTGGTGAAGCGCTGACTTGGGTTACTCCCCTATGGTAGTGAGGGGAACCGTTGACCTCCAACTTGACTAACTTCCTGGTAGCCTTCCGTAAGGTTTTTGAGGAACCTGGACGTGCCTCCTTTGCCACCTGCTCACTTCTCCGGCTCCGACAGGGCGACTCTACGGTGGGACAGTATGCGGTGCAGTTCTGAACCCTGTCTTCTGAGTTGGCGTGGAACAATGAAACCCTGATTGCGACCTTCTGGGAAGGTTTGGCCGGTCGCATCAAGGGCAAACTAGCGGGGCGCGACCTGTCCACCATTCTGGATGACCTCATCCAGGGGCGTCGCTAGGCTAGTTTATTCGGGGCACAAGCCCCGAACAATCCTGCCTGTGCCCCGAGTCTCAGATCGTCGGGTTGTAGGCAGCTGCTATGTGCCTGCAGCTCCAACGATCTCCTGAGCTGTGTGGGAGTCCTTTAAACACACGTACAGCTCAGAGCCGTTCTTCAGCGCAGGGAGGGGGAGGGAGAGCGACTGCACCAGTTGCCGGGCACTTAGCAGGGAGGAGGGGGGCGCCTGTCACTCCCTGAAGCTCCTTACTGTCAGGACTTCATGTGCTGCAGCCGCGCTGAGCACCAGAGCCTGGCAGTCAGGAAGCAGCACATAGTGAGTGAGGAGCTCCGCCCCCTGCTGTGCTGCTGCTGGATCCCTGCAACTACACAGCCTTCAATATGGAGTCAACAGCAGCATCATCCACAGGTGCCCAGGGAGGTCTCAAGTGAGTGAGTAGCCTCACTGTAGAGACCAGTACTAAAGTGTATAATAAGGGGAACACCACATAATCTTCATAAATATGAATTGTACTTAATGTATATATGTGTATGTGTGTATGTATATGTATTGTATGCATGTGTGTGTATATATGTTTGTGTGTATGCATGTATATATATATATATATGTGTGTGTGTGTGTGTATATATATATACATGTTTGTGTGTGTATGTGTATATATATATGTATGCATGTTTATGTGTGTATGTGTGTATATATATATATATATATATATATATATATATATATATGTATGAATGTTTGTGTTGTATTATATATATATATATATGTGTGTGTATGCATGTTTGTGTGTGTATATATATATATATATATATATATGTATGCATGTTTGTGTGTGTGTATATATATATATATGTATTCAGTGTCGGACTGGGGGGTCTGGGGCCCACAGGGGAATTAATCTTCGGGGGCCGACCGTACTGTGCATGAAAATATTACCGGCCTCTCGGACATAAATGCGCCCATTTTACCACATAATACAGTGTGCAAAACAGAACTGTATTGTGTAGTACAATAGCAAGTTAGTCACACATATGTCACAGTCTAACATATCATAGAAACAGGGCTACGTAGCTCCATCCATATCCCCCTCCACCCACATACAATATCCCCTTCCACGTATCCCTTGGTCACGCACCTCACCACCTTCTAAAATAATCACCAGCAAGAAAGTAGAAGTGTAACTCCTATCACAGGGTCAATCAGGGACACATGTACGCTGGCATTATACCGGCGCCGATATAACCTACAACACCACCATATAGAGACCACATAGAGGTCAGAAACCAGCTCAGGTATAACCTACAACACCACCATATAGAGACACATATAGAGGTCAGAAACCAGCTCAGTTATAACCTACAACACCTCATAATAGAGACGATATAGAGGTCAGACACCAGCTCAGGTATAACCTACAACACCGCCATATAGAGACCAGATAGAGTACTGACACCAATCTCAGGTATAACCTACAACACGCGCCATTAGAGACCACAGAGTGGTTCCGAACACCAGCTCAGGTATAAACCTACAACACCGCCATATAGAGACCCACATAGTGGTCAGTCACCAGTTCGAGTTAACCTACAACACCGGCCCATATAGAGACCACATAGAGTCAGACACGCTCAGTATAACCTACAAAACCACCATATAGAGACCACATAAGGTCAGACACTCACTCAGGTCCACATCACATTTACAGTGAATACAGCACTAACCAATATAGAATTAAAATAAACCCCTGTAATCAGTGCCTCACCGGAGACGTCCCTTCTGATGAGTCATTCTCTTCTTTCATGAGTCTTTCTTATTCCCTTTGCCTCTGCATCCGTTCCACACCGCCATGAGGACTTGTCTTGGCACAGCTCATCCCTGCAGAAATTATACACAAATATCTTAGAATCCCAATTATTCAGCATCTCTTTATCCTATTCCCCACGCTCTGTACAAAACTTCCCAGGGGTGGGAGAAGCAGGTACAAGCCATAACTTAGAGCCTGGTATCCTAAGGGGTTGGAAGGTGGGGAGAGACTAAGTCCCTTGATATAATGCTACATCTATTGGCTGCTGCCCTCTCTATTATATTACCAGGTAGGTAGACAAGACCCTAGGTAGGTATGCAAATACAAGGCCAGTCGGAAGGTAGGTGGTTTCTCCGTTAGGTAAGCTGTTAGTATTAGGGTCCCTTTTATATAGCTGCAAGCAGTTAGGACCACCTTTAGGTAGTATACAGCATTATGGCTTCCCATGAAGTAGTATACAGGCAGTTAAGGCCTCATTTGTAGGTATTCGCAGGCAGTTAAAGGGTCTCCTTTAGGTAGTAACAAGTAGTAGGGGCCCCCTTTAGCTAGAGTGCAGGAAGTCAGGCCCCCCCCTTTAAACTACTTTGTTAGGTAGTCAGGGCCCCTTTATTATTTAGGTAGCCATGGCCCACATTGTAGCACGGCCCCCCTGTAGGAAGCGCTCAAAGCGTCCCCTTTAGGTAGCCAGGGCCCCATTGTAGTCCGGGCCCCCCTTTAGGTAGTTAGGGCCCCTGTAGGTTAGCGCAATGGTCCCCCATGTAGTCAGGGCCCCCTTTTAGGAGCCAGGGGCCCCCTTTGTAGTGCCAGGCCCCCCCTTGTATCAGGGCCCCCCTGTAGTACAGGGCCCCCTTTAGGTAGCCCGCCTGGTATCCCCAGGGCCCTCCTTTAGGTAGCCATGGACCCGCTTGTAGTCCATGGCCCCCCTTTGTAGCCAGGGACCCCTGTAGTAGCCAGGGACCCCTTGTAGTGAGGGCCCCTTTTGGGACCGTAGTCAGGGCCCCCCGGCTTTTAACAGCAGTTGGGGCCCCCCTTAGTAGCCAGGGACCTCGCCCCCTTGTAGTCAGGGACCCCCCCTTGAGGCCAGGGACCTACCTGTTAAGTCACGTCCCCCCCTTGTAGCCAGGGACCCTCCTTGTAAGCCCAGGGCCCCCTCCTGTAGCCCGGGCCCCCCTTTGTAGCCAGGGCCACCCCTTGAAGTCAGGGCCCCCCCTTGTAGTCAGCGGGCGGCCCTCCCCTGTAGTCGGAGGGCTCCACTTGTAAAACCAGGGGACCCCCCTTGTAGTCAGGGCCCCCCCTTGCAGTCAGGCCCCCCCTTGTAGCCAGGGACCACTTTATAGCCATGTGCCCCCGTTTTGAGCCATGGACCCCTCCCTTTGAGCCAGGACCCCCTTTATATCCAGGGATCCCCCCTCTGGTAGCCAGGGCCCCCCCTTGTATCATGCCGCCCCTTGTAAGTCTGGGACCCCATGTACCAGGGACCCCCCCCATAATATCCATGGCCCCCCCCCTTGTAGCCTGGACCCCCCTTTATTTTCCAGGACCCCCTTGTAGTCAGGTCCCCCCTTGTAGCCAGGGACCCCACTTGCAGTCAGGACCTCCCATGAGTCAGGGAACCCCCTTGTCAGACAGGGGCCCCCTTTATATGCCAAAAAACCCTATCAAAAGCCCACCATAAAGAGCAAAAGGGGCCCCCTTGTAGTCCCCATGGCCCCCTTGTAGCCAGGGAACCCCCTTTAGAGGCCAGGTACCCCCTTTATAGCCAGGACCCCCCTTGTAGCCAGGACCCCCTTTATAGCCAGGGGAAACAAAAAAAAACCCCCGACCCCTTGTAGTTCCAGTCCCCCCCTCTTGTAGCCAGGGACCCCCCTTGTAGCGCAGGGATTCCCCCCTTGTAGCCAGGATCCCACCTTGTAGTCAGGGCCCCCCTTTATAGCCAGGGCCCCCCCCCCCCTTGAATCAGTGTTAAAAGTGTCCCCCCTTGGTAGCCATGGCACCCCCTGCAGGGCAGATCAGGGAGACCCCGTTTATAGCCCAGGCCCTCTTTTATAGCCATAGGCCCTCTTGTAGCCCATCCAGGGACCCCCTTTAATAGCCAGGCCTCTCCTTGTAGCCATGACCCCCTTTTTAATAAGCCAGGGCCCAGGGACCCAACCACCCACCCAATGACCCCCCCCTCCCCCCCTCACCCCCCCTACCACCCCCCCCCCCCACCTCCCCCCCCACCCCCGCCTCCCCGCCCCCCCAGAACACAGAACCCCCCACGGGGACCCCCCCACCGCCCCCGGACCACCCACCCCACCACCCAACACCCGACCCCCCCTCACCACCCCACACCTCAGACCTCCGCCCACCACACCCACCCCCCCCCGCCAACCCCCCCCCACCACCCACCCCCCCCCTCCCCACCAACACCCACCATACGACCCCACACACCTCCCCCCAACCCCCCCCCCCCCCCCCCCCCCCACCCCCCACCCCCCACCCACCACCCCCCCCCCCCCCAAACCCCCCCCCACCCCCCCACCCGAAACCCCCCCCCCCCCCCCCCCCCCCCCACCCCCCCCCCCCCTCCCCACCCGACCCCCCCCCCGACCCGCCCCCCTTTATATCCGACAGGGACGCCACCCCCCCACCCCCCACCCCCCCCCAACCCCCCCCCCCCTTAATATTTATAGTCCAGGACCCCCCCTTGTAGTCAGGTGAGTTCCCCCTTCTTAGTAGCCAGTCCCCGCCCCCCCCCCTGTAGCCATGGGACCCTCCCTTTAATATATATAAGCCAGGGCCCCATCTTGTAGAGGCCAGGGACCCCCTTGTACCAGAGGGACCCCCACTCCCCCCTTTGTAGACAGAGGTCCTCCCCAGGTCCCCCCTTTTAGCCAGGTACCCCCTTTTGATTTATATATAGCCAAGGGGCCCCTCTTGTAGCCAGGGAAACCCCCCCCCCTTGTTAGCCAAGGGACCGCCCCCATGTTAGTCAGGTCCCCCCTTGTAGCCAGGGACCCCCGCACTCTCCCCACTCCTTTATATTAATAGCCAGGAGGTACCAGAGGCCCCCTCTTGTAGCCAGGGACACCACCCCCTTGTAGTCAGGTCCCCCCCCTTGTTAGCCCAGGGAGGACCCCCTTTATTAGAATTATATTAATAGCCATGGAGTGGACCAGGCCCCCCTCCCCCCCCTCCCAAGGGGCCCCCCCCGCCCCCCCCCCCCCGCCCCCCCCCCCCCCCTCCCCCCCCCCACCCAGCCAGGGGCCAGGGGCCCCCCCCTCCCCCCCCCCCCCCCCCCCGCCCCCCCCTAGCCAGGGCCCCCCCCCCCACCCCCTTGTAGTTCCCCCTTCCCAACCAGGGACCCCCTGTAGAATAGTTAAAAAAAAAAAAAAAAAAAAACAAACAAACAGCCACTTACCTGCTCCCGCTCCAGCTCCTGCCGCTGCCGTGCTTGCCGCCGGCTCTGCTGCACTGCATAGCGGGCCACGCGGTGGGAGTGGACGTCACCGGGCGCCTCGCTACCTTCAGCAGTAGGGGCCGGCGCACGTCAGGCTGAAGGACTAGCCTTCTTCAGCCTTGCCTGGGAGAGCATGGCGGTGGCAGCGCTAGTGGCGCTGGTGTCTCCGCTGACAACCATCGGCGCAGCCTCAGGAGTCGGGGACATGAGTCCCCCCGGCTACCCGGCCTGTCACGTGGGCGCCTCGGGACCATTTCCCAGTGCGTTTCATGGGAACCGGATGCGGGGACGGGCCCCGGGGAGCCGGCACGCCCCCGGGGCCCCCCCAGCGGCTCAGGGGGGGCCCCCCGGGGTGATCCCCGGCCCCCCCGGTGGCCCATCCAGCCTTAATACAGTTTGTGGGGTTGTATGGTCATATAATATATATATGTAATCATTTTTGTGTTATGGTGTTTAAAATTAATATATAAATATAATAAATTATAAATGGTGTATGCATTTTGGGGTTTGTGTGTGATATATAATAATGTATGCATGTTTGTGTTGTGTCATAAATATAAAATATATATATTTTATATATATCTTTTTGTTGTGAAAATATATAAATATATTTTAAATAATATATATATAATTTTTTGTGTGTAGTGTAATATATAATATATATATATATATATAATATATTTTATTGTGATGCATGTTTGTTTTGTGTTTTTAATTAATAATATATAATAAAAGTTATATTTTTTTTAGTTTTTTTAATATTTTTTTTATTTAAATTATATAATAAATTATATAAAATTATATATTATATATATATATAAATATAATATATTGTGTGTGTGTTATGCATTTTGTTGTGAAGTTATATATATATATATTTTAATATATATATATATAATATATATATATGTGTGTATGCTTTTTTTGTTTTGTGTAATAATATATATAATATAATATATTGGTATATTTTTGTTGAATTTTTTTTTTTGTGTAATTTAAAAATTTTATATTATATATATATATATATATATATATATATATATGTGTGGTTGTTGCATGCAATTTTTTACAGTGTATGTACTGTATATATTTGGTTTATGTGTAAAAAACACACATATCCCAAATTCCCCATTTGCGTCACTAAACATAACCCTTTGCCTTTTCTGTCCTTTTCACTTTAAACTACAGCCTGATGAAAATTTGTATCGAATATAAGTTTTTATACCCTCATTTGTCAGGGGGGCGTACATGTTTTTGCTGCTGCAGCCAACAAAGGGTACTTTACAAGGCATAATTGCGGTGGGGTTTTGGGTGTATTTGCCTTTAATAAAAGCTCTCTAGAGGCATGAATTACCATGTTTTTCTTCTCCGGCTAAATCCATGGTATTTGTATGCTGGAGGGGGAAATGGGCAGTTCCCCCCGATAAAGCCGCAGTTCTTGGGCGTAAAAATGCGTTGGGAACCCCGCCCTACGAAAAAACTTAACAAAAGGGCCCGAGCCCCATTTTTTGGGACCCTAGCAACCCCCTGACCCTCACCCCGGCCACCCGCATTGACGTCCGTTTTCGGACATCAACAAGGTTTTGTTTGCCGCATGAAGCTTTTTGACCCTTTTGGTTTTCCCGCTTGGCACTTTTTTTTTCAGCGGCCTATTCAACCTCTATCCCTAGTTTCCCGGAAGAGCCAATAAGTGGGCAAAGTCAATCTCTCAGAGGCAAGAAACCCACAGAAGGAAAAATTGGGCCCTTGTCCCCCCTACTTTGGGACGTCCGGGGACTCAAGAACGCCATCCTCCAAAACCCAGAGCCTAGGTTTTTTTGGAGAGGGGAACCGGGTGAGGGGAACTACCCCCCCCATCCCCACCCTGCCGGTCAGCTTAAACCTGCCATCGGTTCCAGTCTTCAATTTTGGCCCCCTTTGTGGATCTCATCCATCCTTTTTTGGGTCTCCAAATTCCCACACCGGGGTACCCTTGGCTCAGTCCCTCTTTTTTTCCTCTGGAATAGGTGGGGTTCTCTCGTGTGTCATCTGGCATCGCACTCTGCCCTCCCCCTGCGTGTGGAATTTCTTCTCAGGAAAACTCTCCTTCCTCCCTACCTTTGCTCCTCTAGCTCGCTCCTACGGGGACTCCCCTGTCTTAGCAGGCATAGTCCTCCCCTTTGACCTGAGCACCGATGAAGTACACGTTAAGAAAACCATGTAAAACTCCTCCTGCATCGATTTTTTGCCCCTCTTGGTTTGGGGGTGTTTTAAATCTTGGCCAGATTTTCCTTCCCCCCTCGCTCCCTCCCCCTCCCAAGAATTTGCTGATGTTTTTGCAAGAAACAAGCAGGGGGGGGCTACCCCTCATGCCCTACGATTCCCCTGTTGAGTTCAGCCCGCCCCCCCCCCCTCCAAAAGGTAATCCCTTCAGGGGCCCGAAACAAAAAGGATGTCGACATAAAAAAGGGAAACCTGGCTAAAGGTTATTCGCAAGTCGTCCTCCCCCGAGGGAGGTTTTTCTTTGTTGAAAAGAAGGAGGGTCTTTGCCCTTGCATATTTTATCGGGGTCTTAAAACAAGATCACAATCAAAAACCCGAACCCATTGCCCTAATTTCTGAACTATTTGACAGAATCCGGGAGCCACAGTCTTCTCAAAAACTCATCTCCGGGGTGCCTACAAACCTAATCCGCATTCCCGGGGGGGATGAAGGGAAGAATGCATTTAACCCCTTTGACGGCCATTTTGAATATTTGGTCATGCCCTTTGGACACTGTAATGCCCAGTGTCTTTAAAAGAATTTTGTAAACAACATCTTTCGTGATCTGTTATGACTGTTTTTCTGGTTTACCTAGATGACATTCTATTACCCCCGGATCTGAGTCTAAATTGTCTCATTCGTCAGGCCTCACCCCCCTTTGGCGAAAACCCCCCTCGCGCCAAAATTTGGGAAAACATTTTTTTATTTGAGAAAACTCCAGTTGCCTTTTAAAAATGGGAACTTGTCTCTTCAAAAGGTTCCAAGGAACCCCAAGAAGCATCACTGTGTTTTTAACTGGCCAGCCCATGGGCCTAGGGCTATCCAGCACTTTATTGGCTTTGCGAATTATTATCCCATTTTTTCCGCATTTTTCTCCCCTTTGTGGTGCTATCGCTTTCTACCAAAAAGGGTAATAATCCTCCCCTAGGGGCTCTGAAGCAAAAGAACCTTTAAACCTTTTTGAAATTGCCTTCACTAATCCCCCAGTACTCCATTGTCCGGATAGGGGAAAAGCTTTTCTACCTTGAAGTTGATGCTTCCTCAGTCGGTGCCGGGGCTGCCCTTTCCAGAAGTCCTCCAAGGACAATTTGTTTCCTGCTTTTTTCTCTTTGTACCTTCTCTCCAGCAGAGAAAAACTTTGCTGTCAGAAGAGAACTTCTGGCTATAAACGGGTTTTTGGAAAAATGGAACAAACATTTTTGGAGGGTCCCTTACCATTCCCGTCTATACAACCATAAAAAACTCCTGTACCGCGCAAGTCGTGCCTGACCCTCGTCAGGCCCTGGGGTCCTTATTTCTTCGGTTCAATTTTAACCTGCACTTCCCGCCAGCTGCCAAGAAGTCAAGGTTAGCATTTTTTCCAGGCCCGCGGATGCTGTTTTCTGCCCCGATCCCCAATTTCTCGTTCCCCCTAAAATTTATCCTTCGGGCAAAAGGCTTTAAACGTAGATCCCTCCAGGTAGGATTTTGTGGGTCAGTGCAAAGGAGGGAATTTCTGCCCTGGGGTCACGCACTGGGATTCCCGGGGTCACCCGGGATACCAAAATGTCCCTTGATCTGATCCCCCCGCATTATATGGCCCCCCCTTGCGAAAACGTTAAAGACTTTGGGGCCGGCTTGTCCCAACTGCACAAAAATAAGGACTCCCGGGCTGCGCCTGCGGGTTTTTCCGTTACCTCCCCGAAACGAAGCCCTTTTGGCCCTACTTTGCGAGGACTTTTGACGGACCCCACCTCTGGGGTGTTCAGTAGGGAGAGTGATTATAATCGACAAAGTTAAACGGAAAGGTTTTTGGGTTGATCGGAAAAACCGATCCGCAATAAGGGTGAGAACTCGCAATCTTTTTTATTGTCCCTTTTTTTTCCCGCTTTCCTGTCATTTTGGCGCCAGCAAATCAGCTTAGAGCATAGAGCAGGGAAAGTGGGGGTGCACGTCATGACTGTGTTTTTATGGTTTTTGGCTGGAAAAATCACATGACCTCTTTTTGCATAAAAAACAGTTTTTCCCCGTTCTTCATCATGTTTCAGAGTCCCACAGAGCGGGATGTGTGCTAGTCTTCTCAATACATCTCAGCTCGTCAGAGAACAGTTTTTATTTTTTTTTTCATACAGACAACATGTTTTAGCTGTGAACATTTGAACAAGGTAATTAAGAATTTCAGCTCTTAGTTAGTTTCCGAACTTTTAAAGAAGCAAAATTTCGCTGAAAACACAGAAGGAAAGGCCGCAGGCTTTTGAAAGGGGCTTTTATTTTGGGGGCCCCCGACTTCTTTAACCTGCATGAAATGGCTTTTTTTTTTTTCAGTTTTTGGGCCCGCACACCTCGCACCAGGGGGAAATTGAAAACCCTTTTTTTTTGTGCACCCCCGTTTTGTTCAAAAGGCCCCCCCTTGTACTTACTTAGGTCAGACATTTTCTAAAAATGTGTTTCATTTCATTGGGGGCAAAAACCCCCTTTTATTATCCGATAACTTTTTAAAAAGCTGTTTTTCACTTTGGCGCGCCCCCTTTTGTTCAAAGACCCCCCTTGTTTATTTGGATACAGAAATTTTCTAGTAAATGCAGGGGATTTCATAGGTGCAAAGCCCCACCTTTTTATTATCCATATCATTTTAAATAGGTGTTTTTCACTTTGGTTTCAGCCCAGTTTTGTTCAAAGACCCCCCTTCTACCCATATTTGGATACAGAAATTTGCTAGTAATGCAGGAATTTATAGGTGCAAAACCCCCTTGTATTATCGTATAAATTTTAAATATTTTTTTTCACTTGGGCAGCCCGTTTTTTTTTTAAAGACCCACCTTCACTTATTTAGGAAAAGAAATTTGCTATAAATGCAGGAATTTCATAGGTGCAAAACCCACCTTTTATTATCCGTATAAAAATTTAAATGTGTTTTTCCTTTTGCTGCAGCCCCGTTTTTTTTTAAAGACCCCCTTGATTTTTATTAGGATAAGAAATTTGCTATAAAATGCAGGGAATTACTAGGGCAAAACCCCTTTTTTTTTTCCGTATAAAAATTTTTAAAAAAGGGGTTTTTTTTCTTTTGGGGCACCCGTTTTGTTCAAAGACCCACCCCTTTTACTTTATTTGGATACAGAAAAATTTTCTAGTAACTGCAGGGGCATTTCATAGGGCAAAACCCCCTTTTTATCCGTATGAATTTTAAATAGGTTTTTTTCACTTGACACAGCCCATTTTTTTTCAAAGACCCCCCCTTTACTTATATTAGGTTTTAAAAAATTTGCTAGTAACTGCAGGTGAATTTTTATAGGGCAAAAAACCCCCCTTTTTTTTATCCGTATAACTTTTAAAAAGGTGTTTTTTTATTTTGACGCAGCCCATTTTTTTTTCAAAGAACACCTTGAACTTATATTAGGATACAGAAATTTTTCTAGTAACTGCTTTTTCTAGGTACAAAACGCACCTTTTATTACCGTTAAATATTAAAAGGTGTTTTTTTTTCTTTTGGTTCACCCCCTTTTTTTTTTAAATAAGGGCCACCTTTTTACTTTAAATTTGGTTCAGAAATTTTGTAGTTACAGTTTGGTGATTTCATTGGGCAAAAAACCGTTTGTTATCCTTTTAACTTTTTTTAAAAAAAAACTTATTGCACGGGCGGCCTAGTTTTTTTTTCAATAGCCAGTTGTACGACAATTTTGATAAAAAAAAAATTTTAGTAAATGTTTTTGTTTGTCATTGCTGCAAAAAAACAATTTCTCATCCCCGGGACTTCGAATATTTTTTTTGCGCTCGGGGATCTCATTTGGGCAGATAGCGCAGTTGTACATTTTTGTTGAAAACTACAATTCCTAGCCTACGGGGAGTTTAAATCCTGGGACGAAGGAAGAACACTGTTGATTTTGTCTTAAAAAAGGGTTTTTCCCCCAGATTTATTTCACGGTTTTCGCTTGAAAAAATTCAGTTTTTAAAACCCATTGGCTGTGGGAAAATTTGAGGGGTTTAAGAATAGCGTGATTTTTCGGGCTTTTTTAAAAAGACGTCAAAAACTCTTCCCACCTTCTAAAATTTTACTTTTGAACAGGAGTGAAATCAGATGGAAGCGAGCAAAAAGGGGGGGTAGGACACGGAGGTAAGGTACGAGAGACAGTGCTCCTTCCAGTCTGGCGAAAACATAAGCCCGGATCGTCGGTTGCAGGACCGCAGGCCTTTTCATCGCTGGGTCAGGGGCCCCGTGGGGCAGTGGTTATGCAACCTGCATCCAGCATCTTCCTTCTCGTCCTCCAGTCCCCGGGCCACAATTTCGTCACCTGTCAGATCCGTCCAACATGAAGCGAAAGGGAGCCCAAATGTCAATTGGTAGTCACCACTTGGATAAAATATATTCTGAAGACCATCCTGATGACAAAAAGCGGGTTGGGGTCAGAAGGGCATTTCCAAAAATCAAGACCAGAGGGATGATTTTTTTCTGCTCTGACGCCCCAATCTTGATCCATCAAAAAAAGGGCAATCGGCAAAAATTTGGGTGGTCGGCAACGCTTTTCAGTGCCTGTTTCTTGTACCCCCAGCTTTAGGGTCAGAAAAGTCAGGCGAGGAATCACCGTGTTATGATGATGAGCACTTTTCGGGTCCAACGTGGTCTTTTCAGCAGAAATTTTCTTGCGAGGCTTATCCTGGGCGAGGATAAGCTCCCCCCCCCCCAAAAAGGGAGAGGGCGGTCGCACAAATCCCTGAGATTTTTTCGCCAGCCCCGGGCACGGAAAACACCGCCCTCCTTATCCCGTTGAAAAAAGGGCCCGGACCCCTTTAACCTGGGCCTTTTCAGCAAACCTTGATTCACCCGCGAGTCATATGCCGCCTTTGTGTAAAGATCAGTAGGGGTAAATTCTTAGGTTTTAACCCCCACCAACATGTAATCAAGCAGCAATCATGGGAAAGGGGAACTTTTGGGCCAAAAAAGGGGGCCCACACCGATCCCTTTTTCCCCCAAACTGTCCCCCCCTTTCTTTCCCCCCCCTCCGCCTCCTCCTCCCTCCCCGCCACCCCCCAAGCTTTTCCTCGTCCCAAGTCTCTCAGAGTCATGATCAAGGATAGCCTCTCTTCTCCTCCACTGCCCCGGTAACACCAACCCCACCGGAACCCCTTTAAAACCCCTTCCCCTTCCCCCCATTTGCGCCCTGCACCATGCCGTACAGGGCCCAGTTAGCAGCCGCCTTTTTTTGTCTTCCGGTTTGGAGCAGAAGAACACTTTACCCAAACCATCCAAAACCCAAAAGCCTAAATGTGGGCATTCCGGGGCTTTTGGCCTTAAAAATGTTGCCTTTCCGTTAATGGACACAGTTGGTTCCCCCAACTGGCCCTTCCTCCCCCAAAATACCAATGCCACAGGCATTTCTTCTCCAAAAAGCCTTCCCCCTGCCCTGGCTAACCACATGTAATCTAAAAAAAAGCGGTTTCTGAATCGTGTCCGGCAAAGTCCATTGACCACCGACACTTTGGAAACTAATAAGCACAAGGCCGCTAAATCTCTGTTGACAGCTCACTGGGGGGATTTTGGTGGATGTCTCTGGTGGTGACGGTGGCTCTCAGGCTCAGCGCACGCTCTTCAAAACCGCAGGGATGGTGCAGGAATCTTTCCCCCAAGGTTCTCTGGTGGCATCACGTGCCTATAGAACGTTATGTGGGATGCACCACAAGAAAATTAAAAACTAGAATGCATGAACACATTAGGGATGCTATGAATTTGCATACTAGAAACCCCCCTCTAATGTGTCAAAACATTTTTTTTTGTGAGCATGGGGGAGATGTAAAATCTTTGAAAATTTTTAGGTATTGAAAGAGTTAAAAAGCCAGTTAGAGGTGGGGATTGGAGATGTGCACTGTTAAACAGAGAAGCCTTTTGGATTTTATGTTTAAATACCTCCCACCCGAATGGCCTCAACTACAGATCAGATTTGATATTACATTATTGAGGCAAAATAATATTGATGATATAGTTTTTCTCTTTTTAGATGATATGAGGATTTTGCTTTTTATTGTATTCCTATTTTGTGTCTGGTTGATAAGTTTATTGAAAAGGGTGACGTAAAATGATGCAGTTAATATTTTAAAATCTCGTTACCGTTGTATAATGTTTGAACCATGATTAAGATCGTTTCAGATCGAAAACGCGTTTGTTTGCCATCCAAACTGCCCTTCGTGTGATGTCCACCTTTTTGTATTTGGATTAAAAGTGTTGAAGATATTCTTTTATTAACCCGGTGCAGACCAATTCCTTAAATTTAAAAATTAACCTCAGCTGTTGGGATCCACACCGGAGTTGAGCTGTTTCTTTTCCTCGTGTTTACTTCAATTGGTGCCAGCAATCAGTAATGTCTCCGGGTTTACTTTCTGTACTTCCTTTAAGATTTGTGGGCCCTTTTCTGAAGGGTGCTATGGAAGCACACTCCATGAGAAATGTGGATGACTGTACTAAAAGATTGGACCAGCTATCTGATATTTTTTCAAGCGGCCAAACAGTGAGTAATGATAACACTGAAATACGACAAGGTATGTTGCAATTGGAGAAATACTTCATCAAAGAGGTTAAAACCTGGTGGGACTTAAGTAGTATCCGTACTTACTTAGAGAAGCATGATCCCTCGTGGCTTACGTCTTAAAAAAAATCCCCAACTACTGTTTATGATGAGGAATTTATGGTTAGGTGAACGATATTCTCTCCAGTTGTTTCCCTAAAATTTAGAACTAATAGCTGTGATATGAAGAAAAATTCTTGAAAGAAATGAAAGAAAAATTAAAGAAATACAAGGACGCTTCAACCCTTTGTACAGTTAAAAGAAATGCAAGATTTGGATGAAAAACTAAAAAGAATGTGTCCTAAATTAGAAGCTGACATAGTTGCTATGAAAAATCTAAATATCAGCGGGACTTAAATGATTACCAAAAGGACTGTGTGTACCAGTGGGGAAATTTGGGGAACGTACATACTCAACCACCAAATCTATTTTGAAAAAACTCAGTTTTTGGGAAAAATTCTAAATATAAAAGTATACAAAGAGTGAGCTTCCAGTTCAATTGAACAGGATAGTCAGAGGGATTGTCAGAAGACTGAGACTCTGATGTTGCACCTAGGTCTTTGGCTCAATCGGACTCCGTAATGTTAAAAAGTTGTTTAAAAATAAATCAAAAAAACGATTAGAAAGAGGGGCAGAAAGCACCGTAGAAGACCCAAGACCCCCAAAAGTTCCCAAGAAAAGGGAGCCAAGAAAGAAGGCAAGTAGTTAATTTGTCATCCTATGTATTTTCTGATCGGAAATTGCGGTTTTTGTCTCGGGGTTAAATTTTGCCCCAACATCACATATTAATGTATATGAGACCTTTCTGTGATGTAAACCGCTTTGTAAGATCATTGATTTTTTAAAAAAGTATATTTTTGATTCAGAAGATAAAATTAAATAGAAGGACATAGAGGGTAAATGGTATATTTTGAATCAGGAATTATACAACAACTTTCGCTGAGCAGTCAGCCAGAGAGATTTGTTACAATTGGAGTTGGAGGGAAATTTTTACTAGTGTTTAATAAATCAGATACTTTTGTAACACGTAACCCTTTCTTCTACCCAGTACAACACGTACTGAGGTAGTTGACAGGTTTCAGGAATTTTTACAGCGAGAGTTTGAGAATTACACACAAAAATGTTGTGGGTAGAAAACGAGATAACCTGACAAAATCTGAAAAAAGCAATTTTGGATTTACGCAATCATCCAGATTTAACCATTAGACAAGTGACAAGGGGGGCTCTGTCGTTTTTTCTGAATACTAGGCTATATAAAACAACTTAATGAAAATCTATTTGGCTGATTGGATTACATACAAAAAATTACGTGGTGATCCAACTGAGAGTTTTCATAATGATCTTGAGAGAATCTTAAATGAAGGTCTAGCCACTGGCATTTTCAATCAACGGGAAAATGATTTTTTAAATTTTGAAATATCCGGGTAATGCCGATTTTCCATTCTTTCCCAAAAAATTGCATAAAATGCGTTTTCCCCTCCCATGCATCCCATTGTGGCTGGGTTTGGATCCATGAATGAGAATTTGGTGCCAGTGGCTGGATTCTTTATTGCAGCCAATTGTGCCCCTTTGTCCTGGATTCTTTGAAGGACTCTAAACAGTTTCTGAATGTGGTTAAAAATATGTTTTGGAGACCGGAGTACTCCTGGATCGTGTGCGATGTCGAATCTTTTTATTCATGCATCCCGCATGGTCTAGGTATAACTGCTGTGTCTCACTTTCTGATGAAGTATTCTAATTATTCCCAGGTTCTATGAGAATTTATGCTTGAAGTTTTGCAGTATTTGCTGTCACATAACTTTTTTATGTTTAATGGGGAATATTTTTTGCAGAGAGTAGGTGTGTCTATGGGGGCAAAGTTTTCACCTTCTTTTGCTAACATTTTTGTGGCGTGGTGGTGAGAGTTTAAAAATTTTTTCAGAGAAAAATCCGTTTATGTCGGACATCGTTGGTACGGCCGCTATATGGACGATATGTCATAATTTGGTCTATTGGCCTGCGGACCGTGCCCCACTTTGGCCCCGGACATCTAAATGAGAATTCCTGTAATTTACAGTTAATTGGTATCAAAGTACCGTTGCATTTTTGGGACTTAACCTTACAAGCCATATTGCAACAAAATCTGTAAATCACTATACATTAAAAAAAATATAACAGGAAACACTATTTAATAGACAAATTTGTGTCATCCCATTCATACAATAAAATCTATTCCAATAGGAGAATTATATCGGGCAAAAAGAAATTGGCTCTAAAAAATGAATTGTATATGCGGAGGAAGGAGAAGTATGTGAACGTCTTCTGGACCGGGGATATCCGAAATGGATGCTTGATCAAGCAAAAAATATAGTAAAAAATAAATCTAGGAGCCAGATATTACATTCACATAAAGAGATAATAAATCAAATGTTCCAACTTTTGTCACTTTCTTACAGTGACAAATTTTTTTCAAAAAATCTATTATTTAATAAATATTTACCTATTTTGGAACAAGATAATACTTTGCGCTTTAATTTTGAAAAAAGGCAGCAGATTTTCCAGTCCGGAAATCTCCTAGTCTAGGAAGTCTTCTGCCCCGACTTAGTTCAGACGGTTAAAAAGATCGGAAACCTGGTTGACCTGTTTGCGGGGTTTTTTCAAAATGTGCAAACAAAAAGCTGCAGCGTTTGTAAATTTGCCAATAATATAAAAAGATTAAAGGGAGTTTGAGTGAGAGACCATATTACCATTAAACAGTTTATTAACTTAATACATCCTATGTAATTTTTTTGTGTTGAATGTATTCAGTGTGATAAACGTTTTTGTGGGATCACCACAAGAAAATTAAAAACTAGAATGCATGAACACATTAGGATGCTATGAATTTGCATACTAGTAACCCCTCTAATGTGTCAAAACATTTTTTTTTTCGTGGCATGGGGGAGATGTAACATCTTTGAAATTTTCAGGTATTGAAAGAGTTAAAAAGCCAGTTAGAGGTGGGGATTTGGAGATGTGCATTTTTAAACAAAAGAAGCCTTTTGGATTTTATGTTTAAATACCCCCACCCGAATGGCCTCAACTACAGATCAGATTTGATATTACATTATTGAGGCAAAATAATATTGATGATATAGTTTTTCTCTTTTTAGATGATATGAAGATTTTGCTTTTTATTGTTCCTATTTGTGTACTGTTGATAAAGTTTATTGAAGGATGACGTATAATGATGACGTTGTATATTTAAACTCGTTACGTTGTTTTAATGTTTGAACCATGATTAAGATCGTTTCAGATCGAAACGCGTTGGTTGCCCTCCAAACTGCCTGTCGTGTGATGTCCACCTTTTTGTATTTGGATTAATAAAGTGTTGAAGATATTCTTTTATTCAACCCGGTGCAGACCAATCCTTATTGAAAAAATTATCCTCAGCTGTTGGGATCCAGCACGGGAGTGGTGAGCTGTTTCTTTCCTCGTGTTTACTTCAATTGGTGCCAGCAATCAGTAATGTGCTCCGGCTTACTTTCTGTACTTCCTGAAGATTTGTGGGCCCCTTGCTGAAGGGTGCTATGGAAGCACACTCCATGAGAAATGTGGATGATTGTACTAAAAGATTGGACCAGCTATCTGATATTTTTTCAAGCGGCCAAACAGTGAGTAATGATAATACAGAAATACGACAAGGTATGTTGCAATTGGAGAAATACTTCATCAAAGAAGTTAAGACCTGGTGGGACTTAAGTAGTATCCGTACTTACTTAGAGAAATGCATGATCCCTCGTGGCTTACGTCTTAAAAAATCCCCAACTACTGTTTATGATGAGGAATTTATGGTTAGGTGGAACGATATTCAGTTGTTCCCTAAAATTAATGGAACTAATAGCTGTATATGAAGAAAATTCTTTGAAAGAAATGAAAGAAAAAATTAAAGAAATACAAGGTACGCTTCAACCCTTTGTACAGTTAAAAGAAATGCAAGATTTGGATGAAAAACTAAAAAAGAATGTGTCTAAATTAGAAGCTGACATAGTTGCTATGAAAAAATCTAAATAT
The DNA here is from genome assembly GCA_025379985.1 of Phyllomedusa bahiana. Taxonomy (NCBI): domain Eukaryota; kingdom Metazoa; phylum Chordata; class Amphibia; order Anura; family Hylidae; genus Phyllomedusa; species Phyllomedusa bahiana. The sequence goes on along the minus strand of JAODAL010014960.1, from coordinate 2,719 downwards.
CAGCGGGACTTAAATGATTACCAAAAGGACTGTGTGTACCAGTGGGGTAATTGGGAACGTACATACTCAACCACCAAATCTATTTTGAAAAAACTCAGATTTTGGAAAAATTCTAAATATAAAAGATATACAAGAAGAGTGAGCTTCAGTTCAATTGAACAGGATAGTTCAGAGGGATTGTCAGAAGACTGAGACTCTGATGTTGCACCTAGGTCTTTGGCTCAATCGGACTCCCGTAATGTTAAAAAGATGGATAAAAATAAATCAAAAAACGATGTAGAAGAGGGGGCAGAAAGCACCGTAGAAGATCAGACCTCCAAAGTTCCCAAGAAAAGGGAGCCAAAGAAGAAGGCAACGTAGTTAACTTGTCATCCTATGTATTTTCTGAATCGGAAATTGCGGTTTTGTCTCGGGGGTTAAATTTTGCCCCAACATCACATATTAATGTATATGAGACCATCTGTGATGTAAACCGCTTTGTAAGATCATTGATTGTTAAAAAGTATTTTTTTGATTCAGAAGATACATTAAATAGTAAGGACATAGATGTAAATGGTGATATTTTGAATCAGGAATTATACTCAACAACTTTCGCTGAGCAGTCAGCCCAGAGAGATTTGTTACAATTGGAGTTGGAGGGAAACGTTACTAGTGTTAATAAATCAGATACTTTTGTAACACGTAACCCTTTCTTCTACCCAGTACAAGCACGTACTGAGGTAGTTGACAGGTTTCAGGAGATTGTACAGCGAGAGTTGGCAGAATTACACACAAAAATGTTGGGTGGAAAACGAGATAACCTGACAAAATCTGAAAGAAAAGCAATCTGGGATTTACGCAATCATCCAGATTTAACTATTAGACAAGCTGACAAGGGTGGCTATGTCGTTCTCCTGAATACTAGGCTATATATACAACTTTTATGAAAAAATCCTATTGCTGTATTGGATTACATACAAAAATTACGTGGTGATCCAACTGAGAGTGTTTACATAATGATCTTGAGACGAATCTTAAATGACGGTTAGCTCCTGGCTATTTTCAACTCAACGTGGAATATGATTTTTTACTGTGAATATCCGGTAATGCCGTATTTCCATTCTTTGCCAAAAATTGCATAAATCGGTTTTCCACCTTCCCATGCATTCCCATTGTGGATTGGGATTGGATCCATGAAATGAGGAATTTGTGCCAGTGGCTGGATTCATTTTATTGCAGCCAATTGTGCCCCTTTGTCCTGGATTCTGAAGGGACTCTAACATTTCCTGAACATGTGGTTTTGAAACTATGATTGGAGGGGACGGGAGTACTCTGGATCGTAGTGCTGATGTCGAATCTTTTTTTTTCTGGATCCCGCATGGTCTTGGTATAAACTGTGTGTCTACTTTCTGATGAAGTTTCTAATTATTCCCAGGTTCTTTTCTGAGAATTTATGCTTGAAGTTTTGCAGTATTTGCTGTCACATAACTTTTTTATGTTTATGGGGAAATATTTTTTGCAGAGAGTAGGTGTGTTTTATGGGGGCAAAGTTTTCACCTTCTTTTGCTAACATTTTTTGTGGGTGGTGGGAGGGAGTTTATTTTTTTTTCAGAGAACAATCCGTTATGTCGGACATCGTGTGGTACGGCCGCTATTATGGACGATATTGTCAAAAATTTGGTCTAGTGGCCCGCGACCTTTGCCCACTTTGCCCGACATCTAAATGAGAATTCCCTGTAATTTACAGTTAATTGGTATCAAAGTACCGTTGCATTTTTGGAACTTAAACCTTACAAGCTGATTTTTGCAACAAAATCTGTAATCACTAGTATATTTAGAAAAATTAAAAGGAAACACTATTTTAAGAGCAATTTGTGTCATCCCATTCATACAATAAAAAACTATTCCAATAGGAGAATTTATCGGGCAAAAAGAAATTGCTCTAAAAATGAATTGTATATTTCGGGAAGAAGAGGAAGTTTGTGAACTTCTTCTGGACCGGGGTTTCCGAAATGGGGTGCTTGGGTCAAGCAAAAAAATATAGTAAAAAATAAATCTAGGAGCCAGTTATTACATCACATAAAGAGATAATTTAAAACAAAATGTTCCAACTTTTGTCACTACTTACAGTGAGCAATTTTTTCAAATAAAATCTATTATTAATAAATATTTACCTATTTTGGAACAAGACAATACTTTGCGCTTTAATTTTGAAAAAAGGCTGGGAGATTTTCCAGTCGGAAAATCTCCTAGTCTAGGAAGTCTTCTGTCCCCGAGCTTAGTTCAGACGGTTAAAAAAGATCGGGAAACCTGGTTGACTGTCGCGGTTTTTTTCAAATGTGCAAAACAAGCGCTGCAGGCGTTTGTAATTTGCCAATAATAAAGAGATTAAAGGGAGTTTTAGTGAGAGACCCTATACCATTAAACAGTTTATTAATGTAATACATCCTAAAGTAATTTATTTCGTTGAAGTATTCAGTGTGATAAAACGTTATGTGGGGATGGGACACAAGGGAAAAATTAAAAACTAGAATGCATGAACACATTAGGGATGCTATTTTAATTTGCATACTAGTAACCCCTCTATGTGTCAAAAAATTTTTTTCGTGAGCATGGGGGAGATGTACATCTTTGAAAAATTTTCAGGTATTGAAAGAGTTTAAAAGCCCCGTTATGGGTGGGATTGGAGATGTGCACTGTTAAACAGAGAAGCCTTTTGGATTTTTGTTTTAAAAACCTA
>JAODAL010014959.1:0-85539 GCA_025379985.1 Phyllomedusa bahiana | reverse complement strand
ATATAAAAAAAAACCAAAAGTTTATTAAAGTATTCCCTAAAAATATTTTCAAAAAGTATTACGGTATAGCATGGTACAAAACAAATCACAGGTACGCTGACATGTTTCGGGCATCACAGCGCCCTTAGTGGTGACCTGGTATAAAATGCGCCTAGTTTTGGTGTAGGACAGTTCATTTATGAAAAGAGAGGGGCCCAAACTTTTAGACGGGGCCAGTTCACGTCTCTAGCCCATCGGGGGGCCGGAAATAGTTTTTAAAAAAAATTTTACTTTTTGGGTCGTACAATTACAGTGTTAACCCAATTTTTTATTAAAATTTAGGCCCCCCAGGGGTCTGTAAGTAATTTGGGGCCCCAGGGGGGTTGTAGGTAGATTTGGGGCCCCCCAGCAGGTCTTTTGGGGTAGTTTTAGGCCCCCCCAGCGGTCTGAGGTAGTTTTAGGGGCCCCAGCATTTCGTGGGTAGACTTAGGGGCCCACAGGTCGTAGGTAATTTAGGGCCCCCACGGTCTGTAGGTGATTTGGGGGACCAGCATTTTGGGGTAGATTTGGGGCCCCCCAGCAGGTCGTAGGTAGATTTAAGGGCCCCCAGGGGGTGTGTAGGTAGAATTAACCCCCCCCAGGCGTAGAAAAATTGGGGCCCCCCCCAGCAGGTAGGTACTTTTTGGCCCCCCCAAAGGGGTGTGGGTAGAATTGGCCCCCAGAGGTGTGGTAGAATTGGCCCCCCCCAGCAGGTATAGTACTTTAGGCCCCCAGCAGACTAGGTGATTTGGGCCCCCCAGCAACGTAGGTACATTTAGGCCCCCCACAGAATAGGTAGAATTTAGCCCCAGCGGGCGTAGAGAAATTTAAAAAAATAAAAACTACATCACTAGTTTTACTGGCTCCTCCCCCGCGTCGCTGCTCCTGGTTCTTCTTCGGGGGCGTACGTCACCGGGCCCGCCCCACTATGACGCTGCCCCGCCCTGCTGGGGGGATTTGGTAAAAGCGCCCCCTTCCTGCCCCTAAACCAGGTACCGCAGGGGGGAAGCCCCTGGCCCCCAAGAAGATCTGTTGTGCGCCCGGGCGGGACACACAAACAGTTACCCCGGGCGCCGCTGCCATCACCGATCCAAAGGTCCAACCCGGTACCTTTCGTGATCGGTATATTTTGGACCCTAAAGACGGCGGGGTGATAGCGGCATCCCCGGGGACTACTGTGGGGGGGGACATTTCAACGGCGGGAGGTCCTGAGGGGGGACATTTACTTATAGGAGGTGTCTTGAGGGCAGGGGGCGGAAATTTCTGCTTTTAAACATTGCACATTTGTCTCCCCTCTCCACTCCAGGGCACCTCCCATATAATTGTGGTCCGCCCTCGGGCCCCTCCCTTGGCTGCAGATGTCCCCCCCCCAAAGCGGCCCCTTTCGTCGCGCGTTTCGCAATGGCTTTCATTTACCTGTCACCGCCCACGGCCCCTCCCTCAATGGCTGGGGCCCGGTGACAAGTGTTTGGGGCAGGCGACACAGGGGCCAGGTGACAGTAACCAGGGACTCGGCTCTCCCCGCTCCACCACCGGTGCCGCAGGGGGCGCGCGGGCCGAAAAAATTTCCTCGGGGGGCCCGCAGCGGCCCGGGCCGTATTTTGGGGACCCTGATATAGAGAATTGGCGTAAAGTTTTTTGGTGCAAAATACACCAAAAAAATGGTGATACCCTAATAGGACATGTCGCCCTAGGTTGCTTGTAGATAAAATAGGGGGCTCCAATGTACCCAGAAACACTATTATTGTTTCATATCATTGCAAGTCGAGGTACAGCCCAGCAATAACTGAGCGCAACCTGTAGCTGCAAATGTATGTGTGATAGCAGACTTATAAATTGAAACTAAATTTCGGGGAATAAGAAGCCATATTGAAAGGAAAAAAAATGAATCAAATTTCTTTTGCTTCCTTGCACCCCATCGAAAAAATTTCAAGTCTAAGGTGTGAGGGGGTGAGGCAAAATTTCTCATGACTACATTGCTCTACTGAATTGCTCCTGTTTTAAGGGGTTGTCTCACTGCAAGTATTGCTTTTTATATTAAAGATCTAGCAAAAACAAGTCATTTTGCAATATATGTCCTTTCCCAGGATCAATTTTTTTCCTAGATATCCCTCTTTTTGGGGGCTGCATCGTTCCTCAGGTTGCTATAGCTACAGCCTTTTAATTTTCCGATAGGCTGCCAGCAGTGGTTGTTTATGCTACAAAACCGGCTTCTACTGAGCTTATAGAAGCCAAAAAACAGCCCCCTGAATTCAAAGTGAAAGCAATAAATGATGACTGATGTTAGATGAATCTATGTAGTGCGACAACCCCTTTAAGTAGGGAGCAATCCCATTTTCTACTCAATCAGACTTCTGTAAGGTATCCAAAGCATTGGGCCTGGCCATTTAGAGAGTAATACTCTCATCATCACCTATCACATTTCTCCCCTTAAACTGAAGTTCCTAAGAAGAAGGGCCCCAACACTGCAAATATTGACTTGCTGCATTAACTCATTCTAAATGTCAAAAAAGCTTTTGTTCATCTAATATGATTGCCCTTGTATTTTGTATGTGATAAAAACACTACAAACAACATAAAAACCAGAGGGCAAAAAGATATGTGAAAAATATAAATTTGTGTCATTCTCAAAACTTTTGGCCATGACTGTACTACAGAAAGTCACAAATTGTACAGCTGCAAAGATTTCACTTGCAACAGCACAACCTGGTGGTACACACTAGAAATGCAAAATTTTTGAAAAAGATAGTGATAGATAATAAATATGATTAAAGATAGATAGAAAGAAGTGATAGATAGTAATGATAGATAAAGATATATGATAGTAGATAGATAGATAGAAGATAGATAGAAAGATAGAAGATAATAGATAGATAGATAGATAGATAGATAGTAATGAGGAAAAATAATTGATGGATGGAGATTAGTGATAGGGTGATAGAAGATGATAGTAATAGAAGATAGATTTGATTAGAAGATAGATAGTAGATAGTAGATAGTAGTAGTGATAAATTAAATGATAGATAATGGTGTTTTTTAGTTAGTAGATAGATAGATTTGATAGAGTTTAGATAGATAATAGATAGATAGCAGATGATACTAGTACAAGAGTATAGATAGATAAATAAATAAAGTGATAGGTAGATAGATGATAGGTAGATAGGGTGATAGATAGATGACAGATAGAGTGATAGGGTGATAGATAGATAGATAGATAGATAGATAGATAGATAGATGATAGATGATAGATAGATATGGGATAGATAGATAGATAGATAGAGTGATAGATAAATAAAGTGATAGGTAGATAGATGATAGGTAGATAGAGTGATAGATAGGGTGATAGATGATAGATAGATAGATAGATAGATAGATAGATAGATAGATAGATAGATAGATACGATGATAGATAGATGATAGGTAGATAGAGTGATAGATAGGGTGATAGATGATAGATAGATAGATAGATAGATAGATAGATAGAAAGATATATATTTGATAGATAGATAGATATATAGATAGATAGATAGATAGATAGATGATAGGTAGATAGAGTGATAGGGTGATAGATAGATAGATAGATAGATAGATAGATAGATAGATATGGGATAGATTATGGGATAGATAGATAGATAGATAGATAGAGTGATAGGGTGATAGATAGATAGATATGGGATAGATAGATAGATAGATAGATAGATAGATAGATAGATAGATAGATAGATAGATAGCCAAACAACCTTTCTTCTTTATAGGAAAATATTTTTATGGCCAGAATTTTATTCACATTGCTTTGCCAATAAAATGACCAAAGATTCACAAGTAGTTGCAGACGCTGGTGCCCAGCAATGTGGTGCTCTTTATTATAAGGCTGACTCATCATTACTTGGCTACAGCCGGTAAATAACACATTACTACGGTAGCAGATGAAGAATAGGGTGGAGCACAGAAAACCCTTCCAATTACCAAACGAGGACAAAAAAGAAGAACAGCCCCAAAAAATATGTGACAGTCAGAACTGATGGGAGCCTTCGAGGGGATGTCCATTCATTAGTGTAGCAGCTTCTGCGCTGTACATTTTACGCTGCCCTATTTGTTCACAAGAAGATACAAGCACTTATTTTACTAAATGTATAAATATTTTTAAACCTCATCCTACGAATCCTCTGCAGCATATCCACTATGCGAGTGCACCCACATGATATATAACCTATGTGTCGATATATAATATACGTATCTTGTTGCCCACGGTCTTAGCTTGCTTTTCTCTGGTAAAATGAAGGCTGCATTGTGACTATTTGCTAGAGGTTTCATGGACAGTTTTCCTTTGCCCATAGCAGCCAGTGAGGCGGCTGCCTTTATTTTTTCAGGTCTACTGAAATCTAATTGAATGAAAAAAAGCATTTCTGGCCTGGTTTTATTTTTTATTTTGTACGGATTAAATAACATAATCTTATAAATTCAATCTTTAAGTGCACAGCAATATCTGTTATCTGCACCTTTTACAATAAAGTGTTTTTTTATTGGGAAATCAGGGGTTTTGTGTTTTTTCATTTTTTAAATTAGTTTAAAACATTTCTATTTATTCGCTTTTTACTACGGTATATATGGGACTGGACTATGCGATCACCTGATCGCTTTTATAATACATAGCAATACATTATTGCATTGCTATGTATTACAGTGTATGTGACAGGCAGTCTATTATATCATGATTGTGGCAGAGTCTAATAGGCTTCTGCATATGGCAGACCCAGGGCCCATTATATCTGACTGTCATGACAATCATGGTTGCGGTGAATGCTAGTAATCACGGCACCTACGGGATTAAATTGCAGGGCTTGGAGCTACCCTGTTTCTCTGAAAATAAAACCTATCCCGAGCATGATTTTTCAGGACTTTTGGAGTCTGCTTAAAGGGGTTGTCTCACTACAAAGATTAGCTTTCAACATGTAGGGAACCGTAAATGAAGACAGTTCCAACTATATTTCTTTGTTTATTTTTCTTTGTTGAGGAGATCAAAGTGATTTTATCAGCCCTGAGTGCGCTCAGGTTTCTCTAGGTTAGGGCCCGTTTACACGGCACAGGACAAATACCGGTTGGTTTAGCCGGCCGGTATTTGCACTATTTTCGTGTTGTGCACACGGCCGCCGGGTGACGGCTTTTCTCCGCGGTTAGCGGAGACATATTCATATTCTGTCCGAAAACCGGTCAGAAGAATGAACATGTTCTATGTTTTACGAACTGCTGGTGGTCTGAAAAACCGCCGGGCGGAAAACCCGTGCAGTGGGGATCACTTCACAGATTTTCCATTAAGGTCCGTGTAAAAATTTGTCAGCCAGTTTTCAAAACCGAAAACCGGCTGCAAAACAGTGCTGTGGGGACAAGGCCTTACTGTCCCACTCTGCCCTGCTCTCCCCTGCTGTTTGTCTTATCTGATAGCAGGGATGAAGTCATCACAGAGATAGGCAAACAGAACTGCAGGCAGCTTAAGAGCTTGAGCTTTATCTGATCTAACAAACAAAGGAGACTAATTACTTTTGTTTACTTTAGCTCTGAAGCTTCTCTGGGCTTTAGATAAACATCTCCTGCTCTCATGTCAGTGTAATTAGCAGATCTTTGAATGCTGAGCTGATATGCTGATAGAACCACCCACAGCCTAACCAAGAAGAGACAGGATGCATGAATGTAAGCTGCTTTTGGCTCTGATAAACGGCGTGGTGAGACAACCCCTTTAAAATATAAGCACTACTCCAAAGATAAGACTTAGTTACAGTTCATTAAAAAAAAGTATCCAGGCAGTTGTACATGTAAAAAAAAAAAGTGAATAGAATGCAGCAGGACAGATACAGTAGACTCTTCATGAAGGAAAGCAGACACCCCCCAAAAAATCACACAAAGCAAACCACAACACAGCCTAACCAGGCGGGCAACAAAATAAATAAAAGGACTGGGTGGACTACAATACCCAGAAAGATTAGCAAGATTGGGGTTATTTAGTTTAGGGAAAAGGCGGCTTCGGGGGGACATAATAAATATGTTTAACTACATCAACGGTCAATAGAGCGATCTCTCCCAAGATCTATTTATACCCAGGACTGTATCTAGAACACTGGGGCATCCTCTACGTCTTGAGGAACGAAAGTTTATACATAAACAGAGAAAGGGATTATTTACTGTTAGAGCGGTGAGACTGTGAAACTCTCTGCCAGAGGGACTTGTCATGGTGAATTCAATAACCGAGTTCAAAAAGGGTCTGGATACATTTCTAGATGTAATAATATAACAAGTTATAGTGACCGGGATTCTGGAGAAGGGTCTGGATACATTTCTAGATGTAATAATATAACCAGTTATAGTGACCAGGATTCTGGAGAAGGGTCTGGATTCATTTCTAGATGTAATAATATAACAAGTTATAGTGACCAGGATTCTGGAGAAGGGTCTGGATACATTTCTAGATGTAATAATATAACAAGTTATAGTGACCGGGATTCTGGAGAAGGGTCTGGATACATTTCTAGATGTAATAATATAACAAGTGATAGTGACCAGGATTCTGGAGAAGGGTCTGGATACATTTCTAGATGTAATAATATAACAAGTTATAGTGACCGGGATTCTGGAGAAGGGTCTGGATACATTTCTAAATGTAATAATAAAACAAGTTATAGTGACCAGGATTCTGGAGAAGGGTCTGGATACATTTCTAGATGTAATAATACAACAAGTTATAGTGACGGGATTCTGGAGAAGGGTCTGGATACATTTCTAGATGTAATAATAGTACAAGTTATATTGACATGGATTCTGCAGAAGGGTCTGGATACATTTCTAGATGTAATAATATAACAAGTTATAGTGACCGGATTCTGCAGAAGGGTTTGGATACATTTCTAGATGTAATAATATAACAAGTTATAGTGACCGGGATTCTGGAGAAGGGTCTGGATACATTTCTAGATGTAATATAACAAGTTATAGTGACCAGGATTCTGGAGAAGGGTCTGGATACATTTCTAGATGTAATAATAGAACAAGTTATAGTGACCGGGATTCTGGAGAAGGGTCTGGATACATTTCTAGATGTAATAATATAACAAGTTATAAGGACTAGGATTCTGGAGAAGGGTCTGGATACATTTCTAGATGTAATATAACAAGTTATAGTGACCAGGATTCTGGAGAAGGGTCTGGAGACATTTCTAGATGTAATAATATAACAGGTTATAGTGACCAGGATTCTGGAGAAGGGTCTGGATACATTTCTAGATGTAATATAACAAGTTATAGTGTCTAGTATTCTGGAGAAGGGTCGTTGATCCAGGGATTATTATTGCCAGATTGGAGTCAGGAAGGAATTTTTTCCCTCAAATGAGGACAATTGGCTTCTACCTCATTTGCCTTCCTCTGGATCAACACTTTAGAAACACTTTAGCAAAATAGGCAGAACTGGATGGACGTCTCGTCTTTTTTCAGCCTTACAAACTATGTAACTATGTAACAATAAGGGTTGGGTAATGCTGGGCTCTAAGTGGAACGGCAAGAGTCCTGACAGTGACACACCTCTGAAAAGAGTGAAGCCATCTACCATTGGCACTTGCTAATTTGCACACATGGGCACTTCTAAATGGAAAAGGAGACCTTCTAGGGCAAGACTAAAATCTCCCTAAGTTTGTGCTTCGATAAGAGGCAAAATAAAATTAACAAATCTGTAATAAAAGTTGTGCTTTCTACAATGCATTGCCTGTGCTGCTACAGGTGTCAGAATTCTCTTCATTGTATGATTTCTCTTACTGGAAGGACGGTGGGCGCGAGTCTCCAATTCCACCTGTTCTTTCGATTGGGGGAGGAAGGTCTGTCCGGCTCTCTGTACTTTGAGATCCTCCATCTGAGTGTGAGCTTTCTGCCAAAACCAGCTGTGGAAATAATAGAAACAAAAACGATAAGTGCTGAATATATCAAAGCTTTATATGCTCACTCCAGAGACAGCTGTAGACTGAGCGTGCACTCACTCTCTGGAACTAATAGACTAACAACGTGCTGATTACTGGGGTTGTATAAGATTAGAAAAACATGGCTGCTTTTCAGAAAACATGCTAATCCATGACTTGTGTGTGCTATTGCAGCTGAGGACCATTCCCTTCCAAGAAGCTGAGGTGAAAGCACGCTGGCCAGCCATGGCACAAGTAAGCACGCGGGCGACCATGGCACAAGTAAGCATGTGGAGCAGCCATGGCACAAGAAAGCATGTGGAGCAGCCATGGCACAAGAAAGCATGTGGAGCAGCCATGGCACAAGAAAGCATGTGGAGCAGCCATGGCACAAGAAGCATGTGGAGCAGCCATGGCACAAGAAAGCATGTGGAGCAGCCATGGCACAAGTAAGCAGGAGGAGCAGCCATGGCCCTAGAAAGCATGAGGGGCAGCCATGGCACAAGAAAGCATGGGGGGCAGCCATGGCACAAGAAAGCATGTGGTGCAGCCATGGCACAAGAAAGCATGTGGAGCAGCCATGGCACAAGAAAGCATGTGGAGCAGCCATGGCACAAGAAAGCATGTGGAGCAGCCATGGCACAAGAAAGCAGGAGGAGCAGCCATGGCACAAGTAAGCAGGTGGAGCAGCCATGGCACAAGAAAGCCTGTGGAGCAGCCATGGCACCAGCAAACACGCGGTGCAGCCATGGCCCAAGTAAGCACGTGGTGCAGCCATGGCACATGTAATCATGCGGTGCAGCCATGACCCTAGTAAGCACGCGGGGCAGCCATGGCCCAAGAAAGCATTTTGGAGCAGCCATGGCACAAGAAAGCATGTGGAGCAGCCATGGCACAAGAAAGCATGTGGAGCAGCCATGGCACAAGAAAGCATGTGGAGCAGCCATGGCACAAGAAAGCAAGTGGAGCAGCCATGGCACAAGAAAGCAAGTGGAGCAGCCATGACCCTAGTAAGCACTCGGTGCAGCCATGGCCCAAGTAAGCAAGTGGTGAAGCCATGGCACAAGTAAGCACGCGGTGCAGCCATGACCCTAGTAAGCACGCGGGGCAGCCATGGCCCTAGTAAGCACGTGGGGCAGCCATGGCCCTAGTAAGCACGCGGGGCACCAAGACCTAGTAAGACGGGGGCAGCCATGGCCCAATAAGCACGCGGGGCACCATGGGCCCCAAGTAAGCACGCGGGGCATCCATGGCCCAAGTAAGCAAGTGGGGAAGCCATGGCACAAGTAAGCATGCGGTGCAGCCATGACCCTAGTAAGCACGCGGGGCAGCCATGACCGAAGTAAGCACGCGGGGCAGCCATGCCCAAGTAAGCACGCGGGGCAGCCATGACCCAGAAACACCGGGGCACCATGGGCCCCCAGTAAGCACGCGTGGCCCCCCTGACCCCAGTAAGCACGCGGGGCAGCCATGACCCTAGTAAGCACGCGGGGCAACCCTGACCCTAGTAAGCACGCGGGGCAGCCATGACCCTAGTAAGCACGCAGGGCAGCCATGGCCCAAGTAAGCACGCGGGGCAGCCCTGGCCCAAGAAAACACACGGGGAATCCATGGCCCAAGTAAGCTAGTGGGGAAGCCATGGCACAAGTAAGCATGCGGTGCAGCCATGACCCTAGTAAGCACGCGGGGCAGCCATGACCCTAGTAAGCACACGGTGCAGCCATGACCCTAGTAAGCAGCGGGGCAGCCATGACCCTATAACAGGGGCACCATGACCTTAGTAAGCACGCCCGTGGGAAGCCATTACCCAGTAAGCACGCGGGGCAGCCATGACCCTAGTAAGCACGCGGGCAGCCATGACCCAAGTAAGCACGCGGGGCAGCCCTACCCAAATAAAGCACGCGGGCAGCCATGACCCTAGTAAGCACGCGGGCAGCCATGACCTAGTAAGCACGCGAGGCAGCCATGGCCCAGTAAGCACGCATGCGCATAGCACAAGTAAGCACGCGGGGCAGCCATGGCACAAGTAAGCACGCGGGGCAGCCATGGCACAAGTAAGCACGCGGGACAAGAAAACTACCATTCTTGAGATAGGTGTTAATCCCAGAGTTCGTCCTATCAATATTCCATAAAGGTCTCAGATTAAAATGTCCCTTTAAATTATAATGACTGAACAGAAGGTTGGTAGAACTCAATGTTCATCTGCTGCTTCCATGATGAGGGAACAGTGATCCTTTGGGATACTTGCCATTTTGTGATAAAATATTTGCCTAATCCCCTCTGCCATACTAAACAATTACAATGCCGCTCTCAATTTCATTGCAGCCATTTTATTCAAAACTGTTACTGCAAAAAGGGTATGGGGTGCTCTGTAAATGCACAGTTCTTTAAGAGTATGTTTATTAAACGGATTCCATGTTGGATTTCAAGTTACAATCCTTGTGTAACCCGACTCCCATTTATTTCAATAGGCAGTCCCCGCTCTGGACTACAACGTGGATTTTCCACACCACAGATTTGAAATTCATGGTGTGGAAAAAGAGAATGGACATGTCCGTTCTTTCTAGCGGATCATCCTCGGATTTGTCTGTGGTAGGAGTGATTTGGGTCAGCCCCATTGAAATGGGTCTTACTCACGTCCAAATCAGAGATGTAAAGTAAAAATTCTCAGCAGAAATCCGAGGTGTGGCCCCAGATTTCTGCCAAAGATTACTCATTGGATTTTTCTGATAGGAAAAGACCAACATGTGAACATATCCTAAAGCGGGTAGTTCACCACAGTAAGTAAAAGTACATCACTTAGATTTACCATACTTTACTGATTTTGGGGGGCCAGTTGCTAGAGTATGGTACTAAATAATCTCTCTCCCCATTTTGTAGTGCACGTTCATAGAACTATCTGCAGTTTTACATTAGCTGGTTAATGAGCAGCTTAGTAGTTCTGGGTTTCTGTACACAGGAAACTTCTGTGTCCAGCCCAGGAGATCAGGTTATGGCCTTTTTTAGGGCAGCCTTTGAGGCCACACTGCTTTTAGGCTGGGTTCACATGGCTTATTCACGCCGTAATTGCGGGACGGATTTCACCCGCAATTACGGCATGTGTACGGGGACGGGGGGGCCCGCTGCTCGCCGGCCCCATAGACATTCATTATCCACAGCGCGGATTCTGCCGGGATAATGTGCATGTCACTCCTCTCCCCGCTCGCAGAATACGGCGAGTGGGGAGAGGAGCCGTAATCCATAGTTCTCTATGAGAACTGTGGATTACCAGAATTATTGGGAAGGATTTAGTCCCGTATTTCGCGCAGTACGGCGCGGAATACGGGACCAACCCGGCCCAAAATAAGCCGTGTGAACATGGCCTTATTCTGCCTCCCAGGGCTTTCAACATGAGTAGAGAAATGGGGCATGTACTGAGACTGAGGTTGGATGGAAGGAAGACAGACAAAGCGCAGCAGAGGATCTTGGGGTTTCTAGTACAACAAGGCAAAGGGTAAAAGCTTTTTTAAGGGTATGTTCACACGGGGTAATTTCAGCACGCACTGCGCTCTTATACGAGCGAGATGCGTGCCGAAATTACGGTAATCCACAGTTATCATAGAGAACTATGGATTACGCCTTTTCTCCCCGCTTGTAAAATACGATCGTATTGTACGTGCGGGGAGATAAGTGACATGTCAATTACTTGCGGCGAATACCAATTGTAATTGCCCCGCAATTATGCTATGTGAACATAGCCTAATAGGAAATTCTGCTACTTGTCTTCAAAGAAGGGAGGGGACAAACGGCACAGGAACAGCACAAATTAGCACAGAAAACATCACATGGAGATGAATGAAGTCTCAGGCAAGCACTTCATTTTTCCTTGGTCCCCTGGACAACCTCTATCTATTTGAGCCTACATATAGCTCAATATGAACAAACATATTTGCGAGGCAATATGGCTGTCACCTGAAGTCAATGCTAACCTGGTCTTGTAAGTGGCAGTTCCCACAATTCCCACTGAATTAATAGGAGAGCAGAGCAGTGTACTGTCAGAGCTGTTCACTATCAAGGCGCTAGTCATACCCTGGCATGCAGCTTTGATATTCATATTAGGCTTGCATAAACTCAAGGGATGTGTCCTGCTGTTTCAGTGTACTCTCTGGAGCCCTTAATTGTTGATACACATATTAATTGATATATTATATAACACGATATTATGCTGAAATGTTGTTTTGTAACAGGAGGTTGATACTGTTTATTACAGCACCAATGTACGTGCCTTTAGGCTATGTTCACACGGCTTATTTCGGGGTGTATTTGCGGATGTAATTACGTCCGCAAATACGTCCCGAAATATGTTTCGAATACGTGTCACAAAGTGTGGCACGTATTTCGCGTCGTAAATACATTCCCCATTCTTTACTATGGGGATTTACGTCACGAAATACGCCTCAATAAGTGACAGGGGACTAAATTTTACAGTCGTATTTACATGTCGAAAATACGTCGCGGAAATACGCCTCGTGTGCCCCGACCTACCATTTATAATACTGGTACCTTCTTATACAGTAGAGGGGCCTTTGGGCCCACTAGGGCTCCAGGGCGACTGATACCTCTGCACCCCCTATAGCTACGCCTCTGGTGATGCTAATAAAAATTTCTCATACCGCGCCCATATGAGTATGAAATGCAATGGAACAGTGTCGTACCTAGCACAAAGGCAAGGCACCGCTAGAGGGCCTAAAACCAAACTGCTTCCTTGCTAGCACCAGCCACTAGGAAAGTTTACCACATACAAGTCTATACAGTACAGCAATTAAAGGAGTGTTCCCACCATAGACTTTTATGGCATATTGCTAGGATGTGCAATCAAAGCGTGATAGGTGCGGGTCCTACTTCTGGGCCAACACCAATATTGGGAACAGGCACTCAAATGTCTCGGTTCTTCATTCTATTCTATGGGAGTTCCGAGTACAGGTGACCGTTCCTTAATAATTTTATGGGTTCAGTTGTCCAGAAAAGAATTAAAAGGAGGTTTGCAATCCTGGACAAAAGTGGGGATTGAAGTTTTTTTTGGGGTGTGGTCTGTGTCTGGTCAGGGGATTATATTAGTTTAGGCTGTCTAGCATGGGTCTTCATGTATTTTGGGGTATAGTCTGCAATCTCATATTATTCTGGGGTCTGATGTCTTTAGCTATTTTTGGTGTTGTAATTAAAGGGGTTGTCTCGCTACACTGATTGGGTTTTAATTAAAAGATCTTTAAAAAACAAGCAGCTTTGCAATATATGTTCATTACAAATGTCCTACTGATTTTGAGTTATCCCTGTTAGTAGTAGTGCATCAGCTCCTGAAATCACTATAGCAGCTGACCTGTTGATCTTTATCTCACTGGCTGTCAGTGCTGATGACTCATCTGTTTCTGAATACAGGTCAGAGCACAGAGCCCCTCCTGCACAGTATGCTTCTGTAGGGAAGGGAGGGGGAGGGCTCTGGCTTCTGTGTCTGTGTAGCTGGATTAACCCTGTGTGTGCCTGCTCCCTCCTGCTCTCTACACAGATTGAGGAGAGTAGAGATGAGGCTGATCTGTGGTCAGTAGATGTGACAGCAGTGAAGTGTGTTACTATAATCATGATGTCTGTGGAGCTTTGACTATACTAATAGAACAGATCAGGGGGGCATGTGAACAGTTCATATCACTCCCTGCTCTGCTGTATTAGTGACACATGGTGATTATAGTAACTCACTTCATAGCTGCCCTGTGTCTGTTCTGATAGGGTTTGTTTGTTGTTGCTGGAGATGTCCGTGGTGATTTGTATGCTAAGCAGGGGGTATAGGAACACTTGCATCCCCCCCGCTCTGCTATTAGCATACACAGCTTCACAGACCTCTCCACACTCATAAATCAGCCCTCTCCTGTCTCCTGACTCTGTGGAGCTGACAGGGCAGCTGATCCAGCAGCCGGCAGCAGACCTAGACAGGCACACACAGGGTTAACCCTGGCAGCAACCCCCTCCCCCCCCCCCCCCCCCTGCTGTATAGAAGTCAGAGGAGGAGAGCTGTCTGTGTGCTGAGGGGAGTGGGGAAGGGGGAGGAGAAGGGGCAGACAAGAAGCACGCCCCTGAATTCAGTGTGTCTGGCAGCATAGGATTTTTGAAGTAGGCTGAAAGCCTGTAGTGAGACAACTCCTTTAAGGCTGTCTAGTATTTATTCTTGGGTCTGGCCTGGGGTCTGAAGATTGTAGCTTTTTTAGAGTCTTTAGGGTACGTTCACACGGCATATTTGCAGAGCATACCTCGGCACATAATGCCCTGAAGTACACGCCGCGAATACGGTAAAATCATAGCACTCATATTCCCCGCCGTGTACTGAGCACCTGTAAAAAAGTAGTGACATGTCACTTCCTTCAGGCAAGTACGCACCAGGGAAAACAAAAGTTATAGGAGGCTGGGCTGTAGCACTGTTGATCAGTGCTGGTCAGTGCGTACTTTCAATAGCAAGCGTATTTCAGAACGCACAGGTACATGCCGCAATACACTGTGTGAACATACCCTTAGGGCGACATGTATGATTTTTGGCGCCCAGGTGCCAATTTTAACGCACGCATTAGCAGCGTAGAATGCACCTATGAACCTTTTCTACTGTGGGTCATAGATTTAGCGCTTTCTACCTACAATGCGACACTTCTGGCTCAGGTAAACCACTTTTAAAGTGCTCTACCTGTTCCAGCAGTGATGCGTCTGGATTTACCGTACTGAAGCTATAAATGTGTAGAATCATATGGTTGTGGTCCGACACGTCTCCAGCACACCCCGATCTCAGGTGCATTACAAAGTGCCGCAGGTGCTTCATAACGCGCCTAATTTTGGAGTGTGCCTGCTCATACATCAAGCACACGGGGCTGTGCCAATTTTCCGGCTGAAAGGACGCCAGACTACTGCCGCAGCCCCTTACATACATGTTGCTCTTAGAGTCTAGTCTGGCATTTGTATTAGTTTAGGGATCTAATCAGAGATCTTCATTGCTTTGGGGGTCTGGTCTGGGGATTTTCTTTATTTTAGGGTCTAGTCTGAGGTCTCTAGTTGTTCTTGATTTGGACTGTGGTCTGGGATCTGTATTTATTCTAGGCTTGTATTTATTTTGAGTTTAGGGGTCTTTATGTATTACTATGTGTGGTCTGGGGCCTAGTAGGTGGTCTGCAATCATTCAGAGTGTCTGATCTAGGAGTCTGTATGTTATGGTATTGTTTGGGTCAGGTCTGGGTCTAAATTAATTTTGACATCTGGTCTGGAGTCTGTATGTTTTCTTGAGTTTGTTAAAGGGGTTGTCCCACTTTAGACAATGATGGGATATCGCTAGGATACGGTATCAATGTCTGATAGCTCCGCACCTATTTCCTAAATGAGCCCAAAACCTCTTCATCCACAGGTGGGATCCAGACCTATCAGACATTGATGGTATATCCTAGTGAAATGCCATCATTATCTAAAGTGGGAAAATCCCTTTAATCTACTTTTCCTAGGCATGAGATGTAGATGGTACAGACAAACCCTTGTGATGGTAACAAGATATATGTACATATGGGGTGGTCAGAGGAACAATAGTAGTTACATCCCTTTTTATTCAAAAACAAATTGGTGACCCCTGAGGGTGTATTCACACCATGCATTTTCAGGGTGTAATTGCACTGCAATGCGCCCGAAGTATGGCCTGCAAATATAGTAAAATCATGGCACTCACTGAGTGCTATGATTTCCAGGCGTATTCCCCACACAGCACGCGCCCGTGACATCACTTCTTTTGGGCGGTTACGTGCCGGGCAAAGTTAAGGTCAATGGGAGCCAGGGAAGAGCGCTGTTAAAAGTACGTGCTGGACAGCGCAGCTGATTTGGATGCTGATTCTGGTCCGGATTCAGTATTGAATCTGCCTCAGAATCAGCGTCTAATCTGCAGACAATCTGCCTTAAATTCTCTCTAATGGAAAATCAGTGTTGTTCACATGACACAGATTTTCCTCAGCACTGAAAAAATTGACTTGCATTTCTTTAGGCAGTTTTCCACGCTGAATCCATCCAGTTAACATAGAAGATGAAAATCTCCTCAAAAAACTAGCAAAAAATCCTCGTTGAATCCCGTCTCCAGTGCGTTTTAAAACAAGGATTCGCACCAATCACCATGTGAACTTATCTTACAAGGGTTTGGGTGCCCAATAAACACTCCACCATTGAAATGTTGCCAAATTTGCATTCTTTTTTTTTTAATAAAAAAGGTTCACTGTAAGGGTTTTGCTCACATTTTTCACCCCCGTGTTAAAAGCGCTTTAGGGATCCGTTTGGGGTCCGCTCTGTGGGTTCCCCAAAGAAGATCAAACCCATTAGCGTGGATTATCCTGTTGTCTAGACAACCGCGCGGCGTTCACATAGGATCGCCGTGCGTTTTTAAAAAGCGCCGCTCGGCCCATTTAAACATTCAGCGGCGACCCCTCATTGAACGCCGTGCGTTTGGATAGCAGCAGTGTAATCTCACGCAAATTTTGTTTAACCCTCTTGGGGGGCCCGACAGAGGGGCCCCCAAGAGGCCCCAAAAACGTTGTAACAGGGGAGTGTATACTCGTGTGAACAAGCCCTAAGGGGAGTGTTGGATCCATTTTGGAACCGTTTATAGATGCAAGTTTGGCCCCAGTTTCGACCCTAAATGGCCCAAACAGCATCTACAATGTGCAGGGGTTTACTGTGTCTTTTGATGCGTCTTTGGCCCGTTCCAAAAATTTGTCGTGTAAAAATTCTTGCCCTTTGGCGCGCGACCCCTATTTAAAACTATAGGGTGCGGCAAAAACGCATCCAAACATGCACCTGAGTGTTGGAAATGTTTTGGATGCGATTTGATGTAACAAACCAAAGGGTGCTGCGGTGTATCATTTTTCTGTACTTATTTGGGTTTTGTTTTTAATCAATTTGGCCGATCACACTTTAAAATCTGGTTTCGGTTTTTTCTAAACTTTGGGGGTGTGGGAAAGGAATTTATATCCCTAGTGACAGGTTTTTTTTTTTTTATGTTAACAGGTTGGCACGTGTTACAAATTTCCTGGCTCCACCTATCACACATTCTGTGGGTCAGAATCCATCTGACCATCCAACTGCTAAGAAGTGAATGATGGTGTATGTTAGTCTATGTGTGTATACACTGAGTATGTGTGTGTTTTAACCACACTCCTTTTTCCTGGTCGTCCATATGGCATCACCCCTGCACTTTCAGCTCCTGCCAAACTAGTTGTGGACCAGTTATTGGGGCACAGACAGCGCTGAAGTCTAAGGTTGCGAGTAAACCACGAACACTGAGTACTTGACTCATTCACTTCCGTAAGCCATTACCTCTGCACTAACAATAACCACAGGAGATAATATTACAGGCCATGGAAGTTTTAAGCTGAGGACAAGCCCTAAAACATTGAAATAGCAGCAGCAAAATGGAAATGTGCTACCGAGTTTATCCTGAATTAAACCACGGATTTCACCCTTTGCATTGCAGGGAGCAGAATCTGAGGCCAGATGGCAAAATTCTGCGACATATCAGATATTTATCTCCAGAGCATGTGAATATGATTTATGTAAATCCTATTTACTTGCATGGAATGAGTTTTTGACATGTACATTTTCCCCATTGGCAATCTGTAGCATTGGGGGGAAGGGCACTATTTCGCTTTTCGCCTCAGGCATCAGAACCAATAAGTGCACCCCTGCATACCGCATATATCCCAGATATTAAATCATTATCAATTGTAATAATATCTCATTAATACTTTAACACGAAACTCACCCAGGACACCACTCTTCCATTAAAACACGGGAGCTTAGCATTGTCATCCGAAATCTCTTCTTTGACCACCCTGAAAGATTGAATGTGACAGAAGAGTCAGAGGCTGAATGTTTCATCATCTCAGAAGCCAGCTGCCTGTCATTCCTATGTGACCTCTGGAAATACATTGTCTCTTCATAGCCATGTTCATACACTCTCCCTCTATAATCCGTGCCAATTAACTCAGTCAGTCAGCTGTCATCTCCACAACTTCCACCGACTACTGCACACGCTACAAACTCCCTAATTGTTTGTTTACTGTGACTCAGTTCAATGAATGACATGACTCTGCTCTGTTGTTATGTCACTAAAAAATGTAAAACAGCGACGATATTCTATATGATCTCAGTGCAGACCTATGCACGCAGCAGAGCAGGACGGGGACATAAGGCATTTGCCTCACAGGGGTTCCATAGTTTAATATGAATTTGATCAGATAACAGAGAACATGTAAAACTTACTCCTACCAAAAGGTGCTGTGATAATATTCACCTCCCCGGGCACACAGGGTGGAGGACTGTAATTGTTGGCTCTATCTATCTATCTATCTATCTATCTATCTATCTATCTATCTATCTATCTATCGTATACCTATCTATCTATTCATCTATCTATCTCATATCTATCTATTCATCTATCTATCTCATATCTATCTATTCATCTATCTATCTCATATCTATCTATTCATCTATCTATCTCATATCTATCTATATATCTTTTTTATTTTTATTAGTCTGGCTATCTACCTAGAGTGGGCCTATACGTATAATGGCTACTACAGGGGGCATATGTGTATAATGGCTACTACTGGGCGCCTGTATGTATACAATTACCACAGGAGGCATGTACATATATAATTACTACAGGTGGCATGTATATATATATATATGTATATATATATATATATATATTTATTTATTTATATTTAATTACTACAGGGCACCTGTATGTATATAGTTACTACAGGGGGCATGTACATTTATAATTACTACAGGGGGCCTGTATGTATATAATTACTAAAGGGGGCCTGTATATATATAACTATTACAGGGGGCATGTATATATAACTACTACAGGGGGAATGTGTATATATATAATTACTACAGGGGGCCCGTATATATATATAATTACTACAGGGGGCCTGTATATATATAATTACTACAGGGCACCTGTATGTATATAGTTACTACAGGGGGCATGTACATATATAATTACTACAGGGGGCCTGTATGTATATAATCACTACAGGGGGCGTGTATATATATATATATAACTACTACAGGGGGCATGTACATTTAAAATTACTACAGGGGGCCCGTTTTATATATTTTAAATTTACTCAGGGGGCCTGTATATATATAATTACTACAGGGCACCTGTATGTTTATAGTTACTACAGGGGGCATTTTTACTAAAATAATTACTACAGGGGGCCTGTATGTTTTATAATCACTACAGGGGGCGTGTATATATATATATATAACTACTACAGGGGGCATGTACATTTAAAATTACTACAGGGGGCCTGTATGTATTTTATTACTACAGTGGATTATATATATATTATATATTAAAATATATTATATTTATATATATTATATATATATATATATTTAATATAATATATATATAAAATTATATAGTGGCGGACATGTAGTTGCCTGTTTCGGCCACTAGGTGGAGATAATACCAGAGTGGTATATTGCGACATGCCACCAAGGATAGCTGGCCTTTGGGGTGGAATGGGAAAGCCGGTCAGTTGTATTGTCAGCCACACTAAACGGTTGGCAAAGGTAAATGGTTAGCTTGGCTTTTCAGCCGTTCTTGGGTCGGCTCTTATTGGGAGTAGACAATGTGTCGGGTGGGTGTGAGATGTTACTATTATCATTACATGCCAACTCTCCCGTTTTTGGCTGGGGGGTCCCGCTTTTTGGGGTCCCTTCCCGCCCTCCCGGGGGAGCTGGAATTCCTCCCGCCGCCAGTTGGCGGCGGGGGCTCTTTAAATGGCCGAGGCGACAGAGTAGCGCTAGTGCGCTACTCTGGCGCCGCCGGGCCGCTCCTACTGGCGGGTGAAGCTGCCGCTGCGCCCGCTTCACCCGCCCCGGGGTCTCGCGTGCAGGGAGGAGGCAGGAGGGATCGCTCCCTCCTCCCCCTGTATGTCCGGCGCCGGTCAGCGGCGCAGGGGAAGTGACGCGCAGCTGCACGGGAGTGACGCGCGGCTGCTCACACATCCCCCAGCGCCGCTGAGGAGATCGTCCGGAGCGGGGGCCGTGCTGCAGGAGCCTGGTGAGGTAAGTGGATTTTATTATTTTATTTTTATTAGGTATATGGGGGGCTTGCCTGGCAACAATGGGGGCACTACCTGGGAACAATGGGGCATACCTTTGGCAAAAGAGGGGACATCTACCTGGGGAACAGAGGGGGCACTACCTGGCAACAGAGGGGACATCTACCTGGCAACAATGGGGGCACTACCTGGCAACAATGGGGGCACTACTGGCAACAGAGGGGCCATCTACCTGGGGAACAATGGGGGCACTTCTGGCAACAATGGGGGCACTTTCCTGGCAACAGAGGGGAATCTACCTGGCAACAGAGTGGGCACTACCTGGAAACAATTGGGGCACTTTCCTGGCAACAGAGGGGGCACTACCTGGCAACAATGGGGGCACTACCTGGCAACAGAGGGGGGTATCTACCTGGCAACAATGGGGGCACTACCTGGCAACAGAGGGGACATCTCCCTGGAACAGAGGGGGATTCCGGCAACAGAGGGGGCATTAAAGGGCCCAAAAAATGGGGGCACTACTGGCAAAGGGGGGCATCTCCTGGAAAACAGAGGGGGAAACCCCCCGGAACAGAGGGCATCTACCGGGCAAAGAGGGGGCTTTCCCGGGGAAAGGGGGGGACTTCCCTGGCAACAGGGGGCACTACTGGAACAGAGGGGGGCATACTGGCAAAAAAGGGGGGCATACCGGCAAAAGGGGAAAATTACCTGGAACAGAGGGGCCCTACCTGGCGACAGGGGGGGGGCACTCCCTGGCGACAATGGGGGCTACCTGGCAACAAAGGGGACTTTACCTGGCAACGAGGGGGCAACCTGGAAAACAATGGGGGCACTACCTGGCAACATAGGGGGGCACTCTGGCAACAAGGGGGGGCACTCCCGGGAAAACAGGGGGGATTCCTGCAAAATGGGGGCACTACCTGCAAAAAGGGGGGGCACTCCTGGCAACAGAGGGGGCCTCCCTGGAAAAAATGGGGGCAATACCTGGCAAACAAGGGGGGACTACCAGGCCAACAATGGGGGCCCTCCCGGCTAAAAAGGGGGGGACCTACCTGGTAAAAAAGGGGGGCCCCTCCCTGGAAAAGAGGGGGATCTCCTGGACGGGGGGATCTCCCTGCTTGTAAGGGGCTACCTGTGATGGGGGGTTACTACCTGGCTATAAGGGCATCTACCTGGGTTTTTTCCAAAACCCTTTGCAGTAGGGGGGAGTGGGTGTGGGTTTTTTAAGGGGCGTGGCTACGCGCGCCCCCCACTACAAATATCTGCTTTTTCATTTCAAAGTTGGAAACATGTATATTTTTAATATTATATATATATATATAATATATATATTTATATTAATACGGGACCTGTTGTATATATTTTCTACGGGGGGCCCGGATGTATATAACTATACAGGGGGCCTGAATATATAACTATTCGGGGGATTTTTTAAACTACTACAGGGGGATGTGTTTATATATTATTACAAAGGGGGCCTGTAGTTAAAATTTACTAAGGGGAGTACATTTTTAATTATTTCGGGGGGCTTTGTTTTTAAAATTTTTCTACGGGGGGCCTGTATTATATAAAAATTACAGGGGGCTGTTACAAAAAATCTACGGGGGAATGGGATATAATAATTATGCAGGGGCCCGTATATTTATATAATTATACGGGGGCCTGTATATATATAATTATACGGGCCCTGTATGATTTTTTATACAGGGGGCATGTCATTTTATCATACAGGGGGCCCGTATGTTTTTTAATATTTTGGGGGCGTGTGTATTTATATTATTATAATTAAAAGGGGGCAGTGTGTGTTTATTTTTTATATATTTATATACCTCACCGGCCACTTTATTGGGTACCCAGTGTAAGGGGTTTGGGCCCCCTTTTGCCTTCAAACTCCCTCAATTCTTGTGGCATAGTTTCAAAAAGGGGTTTTCAACGTGCTAAATTTGGTACCAAGGGGCCCAAAGGGCCCAAAGAAAATATTCCCCACCATGACACCCCCCCCAGCCTAAAACTTGATAAAGGCAGGATGGACCCATGTTTTTATGTTGTTGACGCCAATTCTGCCCTACATCCAAATGTGCAGCAGAAATCGAGATATCAGACCAGGCAATTTTTTTCCAAATCTTTATGTCCAATTTCGATGAGCGGGGGCAATTTGGGCCTCAGTTTCCTGTTTTAGCTGAAAGAGTGGGACCGGTGTGGGCTTCTGTGTTAAACCCATCTGCTCAAAAATTGGCGTCGTGCGTTCGAGAGTTTCGCCTCCCGGTTGTAAAAGGGGGGTATTTGAGTCACTGTTGCCTTTCTTAAATCGAAACCCGTCGCCCCTTCTCCCTTTTACCCCTTGGGATCAACAGGCCCTTTCCGCCCCCAGGACTGCCGCTCAGGATGTTTTTTCTTTTTTTGGGCCCTTTTTGTAAACCCAGAGTGGTGGCGTGAAAATCCCAGGAGATCGCAGTTTTAAATACTCCCAGCCTTCTGGTACCAACAACCATGCCCCGTTCAAAGGGATCTTTACTTTCTTCCCCTATGATGCTCGGTTTGAACTGCAGGAGATTGTCTTGACCATGTCTACATGCCTAATGCACTGAGTTGCCGCCATGTGATTGGCTGATTAGAAATTAAGTGTTAACGAGCAGTTGGACAGGTGTACCTAATAAAGTGGCCGGTGAGTGTATATATATATATATATATAATTACTACAGGGGGCCTGTATGTACTGTATATAATTACTACAGGGGGCCTGTACATATATAACTATTACAGGGGGCATGTATACATACCTCCCAACTTTTAGATATTGCAAAGAGGGACACATCTGGCCACGCCTCTAACCGTCCCAAACACATGACATCACACCAAGACACACCTCTAACAACACCCAAATACATACATGCCAACTTTTTAGATAGTCAAAAAGGGATACATTATCAGGATTGCATTGTATCCAATGATGAAAAATTAAGTAACTTGTTATGTAATATACACCGAGGAAGCAATCAGATACTTTTTAAAACAAGATAGTCAGTTTATTGATGCAAATCCCTTTCCCAAATGAAAAAGAGGGACATTTATAGAGCTAAGAGGGACAAGAGTTAAAAATAGGGACTGTCCTTCCAAAATAAGGACACTCTGTAGGTATATATGTAACTACCTACGGGAGGCATGTAACTACCTACAGGAAGGATATAACTATTTTCAAGGGCCATATATATATACCTACAGGGGACATGTAACTACCTACAGGGAGGATATAACTATTTACAGGAGACCTATATATGTACCTACCAAGGCTTATATACCTACCTACTGACTGAGGCTACATTCGGACTTACATACAGGGGGCTGACATACCTACCTACTAAAAGAGGGCCTATATACCTAGCTACGAAGGCCTTTATTTCTAGATACAAGGGCCCTATATACCTATCCACAGGCAGCCTATATAACTACCTAACAGGGTCCTAATAGTTTCTTTTTTTGGTTCAGATAGTGCAGGGAAGGGTTTTTACATTTGTTTTTCTGTCTGTGCCCCTGTTATGAAGATTTTACCTTATTTTCCCCTCATGTGCTTCTGTGGCATGCTGGAACTTGTTGTTCCACAGCTACTATCTTCTGTTAAACATGGAACTACAAGTGTCAGCATGCTCCATAAGTCTTCATTTGTAACTAGGGGACATATGTAAGTCAGAACAGTGTAAGTTGGGGACTGCCTGTACTCGGAATAATACAGCACATTAGAATACAATGATTGTAATCATTTATTACATTTATATGATGCTGACACATGAGCTCTAGGAATTACATTTGTGCATCAATTCTTACATTTTTTGATCTGGGTCTTACTAGATTTACATCCCTCACGTCTGCATCACTGATGATCATGCCAAAACAGGATATAGAAGTTCAGCATCCTGTTTACTGTGTATAATAGACAATGGTCAGGAGGCGTTATTACCAACCCGTGATGTTTCTCTGGAGTCCATGCCTGCCTAACTCTATCTATGTGACTACACCGAGCAGCTTGTAACCTGCAGGTCTGTGAGCTGTGAAGACATGCCGTATATTTCAGGCAGAAAAGTCGGTCATGGATATCTCTATCCAAAATGTTTCTTTAGCTGCTCATCAAGTTTTAAAATCTCAGCTTTCATGAACTCTATGAATGCGGCCTGAGGGGTGGGAGTTGGAGATTGTGCTCTGTTGGACTCAACACTAAATTTCCAGAGTCAAGCTGCTGCAGATGTGAATCTGTCAGTCCCAGCTCCACTGTAAGGCTATGTTCACACGGCTTATTTCGGGGCGTATTTACGGATGTATTTACGTCCGCAAATACGTCCCGAAATACGTTTCAAATAATGAACAATTAGATTAGCATTGATTCCAATGTAAAATACGCCTCATCATTCACACGAGGCGTATTTTCGCGACGTATTTGCAGGCGTAAATACGTCCGTAAATATGATCATAAGATTTAGTCCCCCGTCACTTATTGAGGCGTATTTTGCAATGTAAATCCCCAAAGTAAAGAATGGGGAATGTACTTACGACTCGAAAGATGTGCCACACTTAGAGACACGTATTTGAAACGTATTTCGGGACGCATTTGCGGACGTAAATACGTCCGTAAATACGCCCCGAAATAAGCCGTGTGAACATAGCCTAAACGTGAATGTTTAGCCAAACGTCCCCGTTTATTTCAATAGGAGCTGTCAGAGGACGGTTATCTGGATTGAAATATAATGGGACTGGCTGACATCTGCTGCTGGATACGTCGGATTCTAGATCGGAATCATCAAGGAATAGCTCCCTACTATGGAGTATGGAGTTTCCTTATACTATAGTACAATATATGGCAGTAATATAAAAAACATTTTAATAAATTATTTCAATATTAAGTGACGGTAAAGGGGTTTGGACCACAGACACGTATCACTGACCCACAGAATCGGTGTTAAAGGGGTTGGCTCACTACAGAGATCATAGTTTAAAATGAGGAGACTAAAAATCTAAGCATGTCCACCCTTGGATACCATTAGCAAAGTGCTATGGTTTATGAGAATGGGCTGCTTTAGGTGTGCGTAGCAACGGTGTTGAAGCCCAGGTCGAGTTACACCTAGGCAAGGTGGGGGTGGCTGCGGGCGGAGCGGCATGTCCCGTCCAGGTCATAGACGGGAGCACACATAGTATGTATGTGGATGCACAGCAGTGCACAGGTCGCAGTCGGGAGCGCGGATGTTGAAGCAGCATAGTTCATGGATGCGAGAGAGAGACAACGACAGAGAGAGATTTTGTGCCTCATATGCACAGTCCTATGTAATTCACAAACAGAGAGAGAACACGGCTGTACAGTGCAGTCCCACGTAAATCCATTTTGTGACTCAGGTGCGTAGTCCCACGTAAGTCCGTTTTGTGAAATAGGTGTGCAGTCCCACGTAATTCAGACAGGGAACACAGCTGTACTGACCAGTCCCAAGTTAAACCCTTATGTTACACAGAAGTCCACTCCCACGTAAATCACAGAGAGAGAACAGCTGTACTGTGCAGTCCCACGAAAACCCCTTTTGTGACCAGTGGGGAAATCCCACAAAAACCCCCTTTTGTGACAGATTTTGCAGTCCCACGTTAACACTAAAGAGAAAGAAAACGCGGTACTGTGCCGTCCCATGTAAAAAAATTTTGGGTGACCAGATTTTCCCGGGGCCCCACAAAATTTCGCATACAAAAAAGAACACAGCTGTGCTGTGCAGCCCCCGTTTAAAACACTTTGCAAGATGTGCAGTCCCACATAAAGCCCTTTTTTTGACACAGATCTCAGTCCCACTTTAAATCACCTCAGCAGGGTTTTCTTGGGTACTTTTTAAAGTCTTTTAGACGCGACGAGAATTCGCCCAAAAAACATTTGGGCCCTTTTTCTCCAGTCTATGGGACCCCTGAATGGAGCGGCAGCTCACATGTTCGACTGTTCCCTTTTTTCCCAAAAGGAGGGACTTGAGGGTCCCAAAATGTTTAAACACCCCCAAAATCATATATGTATATCTACCCGGGTGGGTATTTTTCCCAAATTTTTGTTAAGTGTTGTATTGAAGTCTTTACTTCTATTTTTCTGTAATTTTTAGAGCAAAGGGGAAATTTTTCAGGAAATTTTATGGGCCCCCTGTTTTTTCACTATATATTTTTTACACAAAATATTTAACATTGCAGAGATTTTTCTGGATAGCATGGTACCCAGTGGAAATAGTTTCAGTGGTTGCGTCGCGACCGGGACCCTTGCAAAGGGGGGCCCCAAAGGGGGCCCCCTCACCCCACGGGCGAAATTGCTGAGCATAGTGCGGGCAGTGGCTCAGCCAAATGGCCGGGGTTTTGGGAAGCAAGCTTTTTTCCAGGGACTTTTTGGCTCCTTGGGATGCTGCCAAAATTTGGTGGGGATGTAATGATTTTATTGTCCCTGCCCCGCAATTTTTGTGCTTGGTCAAAAGCCCTGAATTCCTACCTATCTATCAGGGGCCCTGTTTTACCTATCAAACCCCATTTGAACCCAAGGGATGGCAGTAATTTACGTCTGCAGAAAACCCGGGGGATCTACCACTATATGGGCATTGAAGGCATTTAAAAATGATTTTTTAGTATAATGGCTTATGTTCAATAACAGATGATTTAATTATTTTGTCCCCTTTTTTGGGGTAATATTTGGGTTGTTATATTTGGAAAATATTATTTTGGGTTTTTGTTTTTTGTTTTTTTATTGGTGATATTGGTTTTGGGGATATTGTTTTGAAAAATTAAAAAGTAAAGAAAGGGAATTTGTCACAATATGGTCGATTTTACAGTCATGGCCAAATTTTTTACATGATTTTGTTCCCTCTTTGGTTTTTTTTTGTGTATTTGTAGATGTTTTTAGCAAAATACAGAAATACAAGTGCAATTATATTATGAATAACAAAAGGGTTTTATTTTACAGTTAAATGGGGGTTAATGCAGCAAGTCATTTTTTACAGTGTTGCCCCCTTCCCTTTTTCAGGACCTCTGCAATTCTCCCTTTATGCTCTCAAAAAAAAACTTTTGGACCCAAATTTCCTACCTTTTTAGCAGTCCAATTTTTTTGCACAATCAATGCTTGCATTTTGTTTACAATTTTTGGTTTTTGTTTTTTCCAAATCTCTTGTTTTGGGCCACAAGTTTTTCAATGGATTAAGGGTCTGGGGAGTTTCCAGGCCATGGCCAAAATCTCTGTTTTGTTTCCCTTTAGCCATTTTGTTATCCCTTTTGCTTTTGGCAAAGGGGCTCCATCTGCTGGAAAAAACAAATTTTTGATCACCAAAAAAAATCTTGGACGGTTTGGGGAAAAGAGTTGCCTCTTTGGGGGACATTCGGGGGACCATTTTTTTATTTATGGATGTGGTTTTTTTGGCAAAATGTTTTGAGAAAAAAAAAAAAAAAGCCGTTCCCTTGGGGGTTTAAAGCAAAACCCCCCAAATGAATGGTTTCCCGGATGCTTTTCAGGTGGCTGGACAAGACTGGGGGTATCGCTCACCTTTTCTTCTCCGGAAAAAAAGGGGTTTTCCAGATTTCCAAACGTTTTTGGGGAAAGGGGGTTCATCTGAAAAAAATTTTCTTTACCCCCTTTCCCCAGGGAGTCCACCCCCCTGTACCTTTTGCCCAAAAATCAATCCTGGTTCCCCCGATTTTTTTCTGGAAGAAATGGTTCTTTTCTGCCCTCCTTGACACCAGGCCTTGCCCATAGTCCCCCCGCCTTTTTGGCCCAAAAATGGAACCCCTCTCCTTGAATTCCTTGATGAAGCCCTTGATGGTTGACTGAGGGGCAAAACTTTCTACCCGCGATATCTTTGTTAGGCCCTTTTTGTGCAGTTTCAATGATGACTGAAACTGTTTCTTTAGAGATAACCATGGTTAACAGAAGAAAACAATGATGCCAAGCACCAGCCTCCTTTTAAAGTGTCAAGTGTGTGTTTCCCTTACTTAATCATGACAGATTGTTCTCCAGCCCTGTCCTCATCAAACACCCACAACCTGTGTTAATGGAGCAATCACTGAAACGATGTTAGCGGGTCCTTTTAAGGCAGGCCTGCAATGAAGTTAAATGTTTTTGGGGAAAAAGTTCATTTTCTAGGCAACTATTTAACTTTGCAATTAATTCCCTGTTAAGCTGATCACTCCTTATAACATTCTGGAGTATATGCAAATTGCCATTATAAAACCTGATGCAGTAGACTTTGTAAAAATTAACATTTGTATCATTCTCAAAACTTTTGGCCATGACTGTATGTATGTGGTGGTATTATTTGGTCCTTGTATATTGTTGTCATTGGTAATATTA
This sequence comes from Phyllomedusa bahiana, assembly GCA_025379985.1. Classification (NCBI taxonomy): domain Eukaryota; kingdom Metazoa; phylum Chordata; class Amphibia; order Anura; family Hylidae; genus Phyllomedusa; species Phyllomedusa bahiana. Next base: position 57,130 of record JAODAL010014959.1, on the reverse strand, counting down.
GGCTTGGTGTAATGGTTTGGTCAGTAATATTATAATGGTATTAGTCACTATATAGGGGAGACATGCAGTTATAATGTGGCAGTATTTTTTTTTAGCCCTTGTATATGTACTGACTAACAGACTAGAGATAACGTCAATTAAACTGTATAGTGTAGGCTACAACAAAAAACAAAAACAATGGTACAATTATATTTTTATTCTTTTTCACCCCACAAAGATTTTTAATTTTTTTTGGTTGGTGAAGGTGGGGTGCCACACACGCTTTGACTTTATGAACCCCTCAAATTTCTAATGGTGTCTCAGGTAAGGGGGCCCAAGCTGAAGTTTTGCACCAGGGCCCCTGAACCTTTAGCTTCACTCCTCATGGCACCAAATTATTCTTTTAATATCAATTCCATATTTAAAAGGGGTGATCCCAAAAGTGCACCTCTACACTACAGGTTGACTCAAGCCAGCTTGGAGCCAACCGTCTGAAAGAATGATGATTGCACTTGTGTTCGTCCTTCCCTTTAATTTCTGTACAAGTTCTGGATATAGCCAATCAAGTGGGCTCATCTATATTTGGAACTCCCATAGCAATGAATGGGAATTACGGCCACGAGGGTCACAGTTCTCACGCTTCTCCATTTGTCGGCTTGTAGCTAGGCTATGGGTACTGAACCAGAGGCAGAAGTGTGCTTGTGGGAACACCTTTTTAAAGCATTTTTAGACCACTTTGTGATATGAAATCAATGTATTTTGAATGGAGGGTTCAAATGGATGAATGGATTTGGATAAAGGTGACCCAGGAACAAGGGCGGAACCACTGGGGTAGCCATGTCCTTGGAGGGCACCGGTCGAGCCCCCTATGGTCGCAGGCTACATCTGCTACCCCAGTAGTTCCTGCGGGGCCCGCTAATGCGGCCATTGGACGCCCGGGCCCTCTGTTCCAAGCATTCAGAGGCAGGAGTCAGATTGCCCGGTCTTAACAGAGCGAAGCGCCGCCAGTGCTGAGCTCTGTTAACCCCCCGGTACACTTAAGGTCTTAGGCCTTAAGCCTACCAGGCGCCGGCCCACAGTGCTGAGTGGCGGCACGATGACGTCATATTAGCAAGCTGCCCATGCCGAGCAAAGACTGGCCGGGAGCTCCTCACATCAGGGGATCCTAGACAGAGAGGTAAGTTATTTCTTTTTTTTTTCACAAATGCGCCCTATACCCTGCTTGCCTATAAGAGCCCCTACACCCTGCCTGCCTAAGAGCCCCTATACACTGTCTGCCTAGCTATAAGAGCCCCTATACCCTGCCTTCCTACCTATTAGAGCCCCTATACCCTGCCTGCCTACCTATAAGAGCCCTTATAACCGGTCTGCCTATAAGAGCCCTTATACCCTGCTTGCCTATTAGAGCCCCTATATCCTGCCTGCCTACCTATAAGAGCCCTTATACTCTGCTTACCTATTAGAGCCCCTATATCCTGCTTATAAGAGCCCCATCCCAAAGTTTGCTATGACGCCCTGGCGTCTCTAGTTACACCCCTGCCCATGAAGCTGCATGGGTTGTGTCATAACAAGTGGTGGCAGGGCCATTTAAATACAAAGCCGATATCTAGGGACAGACTGCAAGTGATCTGTGCTTCATGGGTCCCTTATTAACCACTATAGCCATAAAACATTTGGTTTGGGTTGATAAATTACACATAAGGAGTGCTTATCACTTTTTCTGTTGCTATAATTGACCGTTGGGCCGTGGGCCCCTTCATGCCATGGACCCTTGTGAATAAATAGTTAGTCTACCCCTCTACCCCGAAGATAGGCTTTTTTAAAACGTAAGCTAGAGCGCGACTTCCGGATATGTTACAGTTTTTATTCTCCTTAGTAGAGAATTGGGCTGTTAACAACGGGACACGATCAATAACTATGAGCCAAGATAATCCGGTTCTATTAAAAAGTGAAAGTGAAAGAAGATTTTCACTTTATTTCACCTTGTGCTGCAGTGGCATGCTGGAACTTGTCGTTCCACAGCTACTATCTGCTGTTAAACATGGAACTACAACTGTCAGCATGCCCCATAGGACAATCCCTACTTTCCTTCACAATAAGCAGATCACAAAGTGTTCCTCTGCTGGGACCTCCAGCGATCAGCTGTAATCTTTAGGGAAACTCTGCAGTAAGTGTTCAGTTTCCCTGCAGCGCCACTACAGGAGAAATTAAGCATTACATAATGCATGTTCAAAGCAATGAGTTGTCTAGGTAATACAAGACAGGACAGGTCCTCCAGAAGAAGATAGACACTCTTTGTAACCGCTCTCCACTCTGGTTAACGAATGAAGGTCCTGAACAACAGACTCCCATCTATTAACTAAGAATTTCCTAGTAGGGTATATGAAAATTTCGAAAATGGATGACTCCCCTTAATACAAACACACAGCACAATTATAGGAGACATCAATTATGTCAAGACATGGAGAGATTGGTTAGATAGAGAGCAATGAAATGGAAAGCTATATCTACAGCATAAGAGATGAAAACCCGGGCTTATCTAATTATACTACAGCAGAGATGTCATATTAGTATAATGAGCCCTCAGGGAAATTCACTGCAGATATCTTAATACTTTGCTGAGGTCACAGGTCAACACCAGGGGACGTCCATGATTGTTAGACATCTTTTAAATTATAAATTCTTTCCATTTAGGGTTTCATTGAAGTTCAGATTTGGGCTGCACACATTACTACTCATCTTGGGATGATCTGAACTATGTATGCAAACTTAGGAAGAAAGGGAAGGGAGGACTCAGTTCTTACTTAGACTTTATAGGATGCAATAAAGTGGTCAAGAAGCAGCTCAGTCAACGCCTACACTTTAAAAATCAATGGGCAGAATCCACTGCACATAAAAAGGCCTGTTAAGGGATTAAGCGAACAATCAAGTGTCTTACATAGTGGTAAAGAAGGAATGTCAAGTGGGCAGGTTTTACTAGCCAAGCATGGAGAAAATGCACCATAGTGCCAGGGCTCCCGGATGCTTGGTCTTCATCTCCAAGGATTAGAAGAAAAAGGCTTTGCTTGGAGATTATATAATGTATGTAAACTTTATTCAGTGAGAACAGAAAGGCTTACAAATAAGAAATAAAGGGATTAGACATCTTCTATATACCACTTTCGAAATGCAACCTTGTAGCCACAGCAAGCTATTGGAATTCATCTACTTCTCCTACCATTGGGGTTAGCTCTGCAGGAGCCATACTAACTAGCTTAAAAAGATAGAACGGGCACTTTCAAATGGGGTGTCCCCATCCTATATCCACAGGACTTTTGGGATCCCCAATAATTTAGAGAATAGAGGTTCCAGGATCCACATTTTACCAGGCTATTTGATGTGGAGGTGGCCTCATCCAGTCAACTCCTTGAAGGGCTTGTCCAGGTTATTTTTATAATGGTGTGTACTATTTTTTTTTTTTTTTTTAATTAATGTTACACTGAAAAAGAATGGGGTAAAATAGGAAAGAAAAAGGCATGCTTACCTTCCTAACCGGCGCCACTGCCGTTCTGTAGCGCTCCAGGAGCCATTCCTCTTCACTTAGGATATGTTCACACGGCTTATTTGTGGGGCGTAATTACGCCCCGCAATTACGGCGTGTGGACGGGGGCGGGGAGGGACCGGGGGCGGGAGCGGGGGGCCGGCTCCTCGCCGGCCCATAGATTTCATTGCCAAGCGGCGGGTATAGCCGCTAGTAATTCACATGTCACTATATCCTTCCCCCGCGGCGGATTCGCCGAGCAGGGGAGAGGAGACGTAATCCATAGTTCTCTTTGTGAACTGTTGGATTACTGTAATGACTGGGAGTATTCCAGCATAATTCGCGGCACTTGGGAGTAATTCGGATGAAATACGTTCCATTTTAAGCCGTGTGAACATAGCCTTAGGGTGCTGTGTGCCATACAACAGCAGAGGCTCGTGCTCCACTCATTATGGAGTAAGAGTGAAGGACGTGGATCCTCAGGCATTACAGTAGGTGGCAGGGAGGTAAGTATGCCTTCTTTTTTCTATTTCCTACCCTGAAATATTTCAATGTTCATTTTAAAAAACCGGAACACCACTTTAATTATATTTAGGCTATGTCTACACAGCATGCAAAAACGATCATATTTTCGGTGGTTTTAGCCTTCTAAAACCGCTGAAAATCCGACCATTTTGCATGGCCCTAGACTTTAAGAGAAAATATGACCTGTAGTCTACTGGGGCCTGACCAGCAGATGTACTTGATGTACCTCAACATGCCAGGAAAACTGTCCACTGGCAAACTTTTTTTAATTTAAGATACCCAGCTAAATGCCTTCTCACCCTGGCTATAAGAAAACAGCACAAACCATGGTATCTCAGTGAGCCTTAATCAGATGGCTGATGTGTGGGCGCTTTATCACTCTATAGAAACAGAAACAGCATGGCATGGCTCTACGGGAAAATAGTGAATGGCGCAGTGAGTTGTGGTGTAGCCACATATAAATCTAGCTTCTTCCAAGAATAGCATCTTATAAATCAAAGTTGAATTGGTCTGTCCAAGTGACATATGCATTTTTGATAGAACTTATGACTAGACTACATACAAGAACCATGATCACATACCAGGGGAGTAACTATAGCCATGGGATGGGGCCCAGAGGTTTAGTGGGGCTCACTCGGGCACAAGAACGTTATACCTTTCTTTTGGGGATTAACAAGCGCCTGTCTTTCTGCTATCTAGCACTATTATGTAGGCAGGGGCGTAGCTAAGGGCTCATGGGCCCAGGTGCAAGAAGTCAGCCTGCCTCCCCCCTCCCCACCAACATACACATTTACAGAATAATTAAAATTTCGCTCCATTTATATTTAAGATCATCAAGTTCACTGCAGTAAATGTTAGAGTTGGGTTCAAATGATCTTTCTGTGTACATTTGCAATATCTGTCAGGGTTCTGGCTAAAAAGGTAACCCGGTAGATAATGTAACACAGCTGCGGCGGCCTCCTTGGGGTAAATGGAGAAATGTAGCCAACCATAGACTATGTTTTGAATTGTTTGCGGGTGCATACGTTTATTTTAAGGGACTCAATAGGTTGTTGACTACGCTATTGCATCCCATTAGATAAACGTAGCCCATGCTTGGCTACGTTTCTCCATTTACATGTATGCACCAGTGGTCTCGTTTGTGAGGCTAGGTCTCCACTGCATCAGACAGATAACTGCTGAAATCGACCGTTTTTTTTTTTGTCACGAGTTTTGTGCAAAAATATGTGGTTTCATTCGGGTTTTTTTGTGTCGCCCATACAATTTGGATTGTATGGGAAGTACGCCTGAAAAAACTAAGGCCGTGTCCTACGGCACAATTTTTCATCCCTTTTTATCAGGCCGGTTTTCGGTTTTGAAAAAAACAGCTGCAAACAGGGGTGGATAACTTTTTACACGACCTCTATGGAAAAACCCACGCGTAGTCCCCACTGCCTAGGGTTTTCTGCCCGGGCAGTTTTTCAGTCCGCACGGCCCGCCCGAAAAAAGAATTGATATGGTCATTTCTTCGACAGTTTTTCGACGGCAGAAAGAAATGTCTTTGTGAAGGGGGAGGGCTTTTCTCGCCTAAATAGTGGAGAAAACCCCCCCCTCCCCAAGGGTGGTGCCGGTCCGGAATACAGGACCAAATACGGTCGGTAAAACCTAACTGATATCTGGGCCTATGCTGTGTGAACGGCCTCCTAAATGCACTGGTGTAGTTTATACTTGTTGTTTATATATGTTGTTGCAGAAGATGAGCAGAGAAACACGAGCTGTAGAGATACAGCGCGAGTTTTTTCTATTGCGCGTTCTATGGGCCTGCAGGGGAACGATCGTAATCTTTCGGCGCCTTTTAAAATCCTAAAAGCTCCGAAAATATGATCATACAGCTGCAGTGTAGACATAGCCTAAGGGCTTGTTCACATGGAGTTTTCACTCCGTGTTACAAGCGCTTTTAGGATCCGTCTTGGGGTCCGCTCTGTCGGTCCCAATGACGGATCTAACAATTAGCAGTGAGAGTCTCACTGCTCGCTGTGCTGAACACGCAGCGGTGTTCACATGAGGGAATCCCCGTGCGTGTTTCATATAGCTCCGCTCTGCTTGAAAAGATATTGCATGTCAACCAGGGGAGTCGCAGGCTGTTTTAGTCGGGGCTTCGGGCCCGAATAAAACACCCCTGTTGCCCCGAACCTCCCGAGGCTCCAGGCCGCTGCGTGGGTTGGTGCACGTTGGCCCTTCAGCTGCGTGTGCGTCCACTGGATGCACATTTAAAGCTGAGGGTTCTGCGGAGCAGAGAGCGAGGCGCTCCCTGCCCTGCAGACAGTGTGGACTGGGCCCCGGGTCATCATAGTGCTGAGGACCCAGCGGTCCAGTGCTGCTCAGCTGCAGCGGCGGCGATTGTAACTGTAATGACCTCATCACGCTGTGCCTGTCCTCGGGCGCACAGCGCGTTCATAGGCTGAGCGACGTAGGAAGCTGCTGGAGGAGAGCTGGAGAAGATGGACGGAGCAGCGCCTCAGCCCGGGTGTTATGGTGAGTATTACGGTTGTTATTTTTTTAATGGCGTTTACCTGCCTCAGTGCCCTATATACTGCCTGAGCCGTATTGTACCTGCCTTCAGGGGCCCCTATATATCCTGCCTCAGTGCCCCTTTGTACCTGCCTGTGCCCAATATTACTTGCCTCAGTGCCCCTATTTCTAGTATACCTACGTGAGTGACCCTTTGTACTATATATTTATAGATAGATATATAGTACCTGCTGGAGAGTTTCCGATATCTATATACCTGCCTGGTGACCCTATATTATATACTGCATGTGTGACCCTTTTATCTATATACCTTGCCTGAGAGTTTCCTATTTCTATTTATACCTGCCTGAGTGACCTATATCTATATACCTGCCTGAGTGACCCTATATCTATTTACCTGCCTGAGAGTGACCCCCTGTATCTTATTCACTGGCCTGAAAAGTGACCCCTATATCGATTTACCTGCCTAGGTGTACCCTATATGTATATACTGTCTGACAGTGACCCTTATCATCTATATTCCTGGCCTAACATTGGACCTATATCTATTAAACTGCCTAAGTGACCCTATATATATATTTTTCCTCCTATATTGAGGGCGACCTATACACCTTCTAACTGAAGGATCTTATATACCTATAAGTAAGGAGTTGCTGGAAATGTGGAGGATTCTAATTATTTGTGTCCAACATCTGCAGGGACTATGTATTGGCCGGGAGAAATATCAGCAAGAAGGTTAGGGAGCGAGTGGAGAGAAAGAGGGGAAGTGATACGACAATCAGCAGAAAAGTCGTCTCCTGTGTAGTCATAAATGTAACTGCAGTGTTTCATACTTATTATGTCTGCAGAGCTACTATCAGAACTTGTATCTACCATTATCTTGGTCTCTGTTTGGGGTAATATACGCCCTCAGAGCCTGTGTACAGCTAAAATTTCAATGGGGGCCCTGGCGGGATTTTTTGATCTTTAATTTAGAAATAGTTTTGGGTTTTGGGTTTTTGAAAAGGAGTGTTTTTAGTAAAAAATCATTTGTCGGGTAATTTGCTCCATGGGGTGGGTTTTATGTTTTAGTGACTGTTTAGGGATATTGCCCCTTTTGGAGGTGAGCGGTTTTTGAAAAAGAAAAATTTGTAAACGCTGATTTTATTGTACGGTGACTGTGGGGAGAGGGACGGGTTTCGGGGGGGGAAATTATGCGGGAAAATTAGGGGACAGGAAAAAAAGGTTTTTCTCTTAAAAACCCCACATCTTGCCGCAGTTCAGGATGGGGCCCCGTAAAAAATTTGCTGTGTAAACCCCCGCCCTACTGAGCAAAATGTAACACACGGGGCCCCGGGGCCCCCTTGATTTTAAACAAGGGGGGACCCCAAAAGGAGGATCCAAAAAAGCGATTGTAAAAAGGGATTTGAAAAACCCCTAACAGTATCCACCGGGGGGGCTTTTTTTTTTCCCGAAACCCTTTGATGGAAACCACAAATTTACATAGAAACGAAGTGGCCCCCACTTTTTTACTTCCCCGATATGGGGGCACTAGGTGAAACCTTTTGCCCCCCAAAACAGGACAGGTTACACAGGGTTTCCCTTTATTTTTAACAGTAGTAAAAGTAAAAAGTCCCCTGGCAAAAAAAATTAGTCCCGGCAGGATGGAGGGATGAGTTTCCCCTCTTTTCCCCTCCACCCTTTGCTGCACGTATTTGATGGGCAGGGGGGGGGCTCCCCAATTTGTTTTTAGGTAGACCCAAACCCCTTGCTGCCCAGGGTGCTCCTACCCACCTCCCTTTTAAAACCTCCGCCCCCGGGGGTGCCCCCCACAATGCGGAGTCTGTAGGGGTCACAGAGCCCATTACACCCCCTTTGTTCTGATTAATGCATGAAGGGGCGGGACAGGCACAAGTTTTTTTTCCCCCCTTCAGCTTAAAAACCCTTTTTTGCCTGCCCCTCCCCTCTTCACAAAGGGACCCCCTTTGGCATCCCCTGACACCTGTGGGGGGGCGCTCCCATCCTCACTGTCCCCCCCCCGGGAACAGGGGAGGGAAGAGGCATGAGGTGCGTTGCGGACGGTGTTTATAAAAAAGCTACGAAACGCTAGATCCCTAGCCAAAAAATACGAACAGAAAAGTAGAGGAGTGTGGCGGGGGGGCCTGTTTGGGCCCCCTAGCTCAGGGGCCCGGTCGAAATTTTGCGACCCCGGGCGACCTCTGTAGCTAGGGCCATGTATGTGGGTTTCATAAATAGGGCGCCACTATTTACAGTATATCTTTAATTATTGCTACTTATTCTGCGGTTTCCTTTCTTGGCAGTTAGTAGTGGGGCCCATCTCATTTTGCTATTGGGTCCTATGACTTCTAGATACACACCTATCAAAAACTATACATTATCCTAAAATTGTATTTTTTAGTTTTTTATGGGACTCTTGAAAACAATGTTCTACAACACACAACTCCATTCATTGCACCTGCAGTGTCCTCTGCTGCGAGCGGTCCCGTCCTCGGTCTGCGGGCGCGCTCGCAGCTCTGTCCCGCACTTACCTCACCGCGCTCCTGTTCCTGGCTGGGTGCGCGCTCGCCCCCTGGGGCGCGCACGGTACTGCATCTAAGTTTAAAGGGACAGCGTGCCAGTGATTGGTTTTCACCGGGCGCTGATCCTATTTAAAGGGGTTTTACCACGATCTTATTTTATACCTCCTGCATCCAGCTCTTCAGCTCTGTGTGCTCAGAAGGGGCGTGTGTGATATGTTTGAATTGCATATCATGTGACCCAGCAGGATAACATCACCAGGCCTTTCCTCTCTGTAGTCAAAGAAAGATCTGTTTATGTATAAAGCTGTGAGTAAATGAGAGGCAAAATTTCGGCCTCACAGCACAAGGGTCCTAGGTTCAAATCCCTGCAGAAACCAAACCTGTGTTTTTTTCTCTTTATCAATGCACAGACCTCATTGAGGTTTCTTTTTTATTTATTTGCACTGTTTGGACTAATTACTAAGGAGAACAGAGGAAGGGAGTAGAATCACAGCACCTGGGGTTTGAACACTCAGTAGCTGCCTGAGAGGAGAGGTGATGTGTGAGCATGTGCGACCAGGACTGAGAAGCTCTCAGCCGTGGTCGTATCCCCTGTAGATGAGCTGTAAACAATGGATCACTAAAGGAGCAGCTAAAACAAAATGGTGCAGAATTTTTAATAATAATGAATGGTGAAAATGTTTGTTATTTCATTTGCAAGCTTCCCACGTCAATTTTACTTTGTAGCAAAACCCCGTTATGTCCTGCCTTTTCCTTTGGTCCCTGCCAAATCGATAGTGCCCTGTGCCTTGAGAGGAAGCGTTCCCATAGTGTCATTGCGTTTACTGTGTACCGTTCCATTGGCCTCCGTCCCTCGACCACGTACCTTTGCCGCCTGTCCTGACCTTCCTGGCTTTCCCCGACTACGAGCTTGCTTCACGATTCTGTACCACGCCACACCTGGACTGCCACCGCAAGCAAGTCACGTCAGGGGTAGCGACCTGGTAGTAATCCGCCGCAGTCAGCCCAACCTGCTTTGCGGCGGGCTCTGGTGAAAACCGAACCTACTTAGATTCCGCTCCCTGCCGCGGCCCATACCATCGTTTGCGGTGGTCCAGAGGATCCACTACTGCTGACAGTTACAGCCACTTTGTGAACATGGTTAATACATTGTTACACAAACAATAGCAAAAAATTATTTGTGTGCACAGTTCACTAGATTTCTGACAGCCAAATTGCAGATCCTGTAGGGGGCCCGGATCCAGCACCAGGGTATAGGCAAAACAATCCAAAAGAGAAGTACAATCCAGCAAACCCACATATAAGGACCTTGAGTCTGAAACGCGTCAGTCTTCGAGCCAAATGCATGGTGTTCGTATATCACCATTTTGTTTTCTTTTCTAACTAACATGGAATTAAAGTTTTTCAAGTTTTAAACACTCTTTTCCTATTCGCCCTAAGGCATGCTGGATTATATTTCTGTAATAAATTATTACAGCTCAAGTTATTTATTTTATTAATTTATATAGCACTGTTATATTCTGTAGCGCTGTACAGAGATTGTCATTATTCACACTGATCTCTGTCCCCATTGGGGCTCACAGTCTAAATTTCAGATTTACCGATCAGTATGTTTCTTTTGGAGTGTGGTGGAAACTGTAGAAAACCAACCCAAACATGGGGAGAAAATAGAAACTCCTTGAAGATGTTGTCTTGGTGGAATAGAGCCCAGGACCTCAGTGCTGCATGGCAACAGTGCTGACCACTGTACTGCACAGGCCTAGTGCTATAATACTCATAAGGCCACTTTGACATCAAATTTTTCATTCCCATTTGTGGTATCCGACAGGATAGACCACATTTTTGAGTTCAATGCAATAACCTTATAAATTCGGCAAATAAGAATAACATAGTCCAATTTGGACTACGTTTGCCCCATAGTTCTCTATGGCTCCATCACTCTCCCCAAATCCTGTGGTATCTGTCAGGATACATTTTTCTTAGTTTCTTGATGGATACCACAAATGCACCGATACCAGAATAGGCCACAGGGATAGTCTGACCTTTAAATTTTGCTTAAAGGGGTTTTCTCATTACATTAAATGGTCTTCAGAATAAGGGGACAGTGAAAACAAGCAACTTTGCAATTGGATGTCATTAGCAAAGCTGCCTTGTTATCACAGTCTCCCTTATCTTCATTTTCTGTAAACACTGTTCCCCAGTGTCGGTTGGAGTCCACCTGCTTTCATTTCATTGGCTGACGGCTCTACTAATTTACACTCTGTCTGGCCCCCGGTCGTATTCACGGGAGCGCGCATTCCTGCCTCTCTCACTCAGAATAAGGGACAGCATTTCACTCTGCACAGCCAGCAGCTGCACAGTAACACTGCAGCTGCTTCTACAATCAGGAAACAGCAGAATTGTGCTCGGTGCCTAATGCTGCAGCGTGTAAACATAGAAAGAAAACAGATCTGTGCTGCTCTGGATGAGTTCATAGAAGACTGGATACAACTGTAACAAACCTCCAGCTGTGAGAGGAGAAGAGATCAGTGCTCTGAGTTCATAGAAGACTGTCTAGACTGAATGCAGGGCTGTGCTATGTAAACAAACAGCTCTTACAAAATATGACTGCATAGGGAGAGGAACGACACAGTGACATGTGGACTCAGACAGAGAGTGGGGGGGAGAGCATGGATGTGCTATCCCCTCCCACTGATCTCAAACAAACACACTGACTCAGGAGCGAGCATGAACTGTGAAGGGGGGATGATGATGTCATCCCCCTTCAGTTAAGAAACACCCAGCTGGGAGTGGAAGAAATGCCCCTGGATTTGAGGAGCTGAGAAAATGAAACTGCAAGACGAACTGATGAGGCGATAAATCCCCTTTAATAATGCACTTTATGGAAATGGGAGCATAAACTAATAAATGTGACTTTTTACCCCAGTTTGTTCTATATCTTGCTTTGACAACTCTTAAACTTCTATACTACATCAAAAATGTTACAATATCGCCCCCTATGGACAAAAATATAGATCTGGAAAGGCAGCAGATTGTTCTATATCAAACTGCACTTACTCTGTAATTCATGGTTACTACAGATAATGCACGGCAGACAAGAAAATGATAAATGGCGCTTAAAATAATACGCTAGTTATCTTCCCCAGAAAAGCTGCACCGTTTCAAAATACAGTGATCCATTATAATAATGGTATAATATACTGACAATAGTAATCAGTGCAAATACTTGATTCCTGAAATTATACCAGTGTAAAGTGTTGCTACTAACAGGAAGTCAATTACAGAGTAGAGCGCGTAATCTCCACTACAGCATTTTCTTAATGAATAGTCTGAGAATGTGATGTCTGGAGAAAAAGACACATCCTGACGAAAAATAAACCTGATGTCTCGAAAAACATAATTAGCCAAATTGTATTGCATGTGTTTGTTTCAGGAATTCATGAATTAGTGCTTTATTAAAATGAGAATTTCTGATTTAGCATATGTAAACCAACCAGTAAAATATCAATGTTTTTGGGGCTGTGATGCAAGTGAATTCTATTCATTCGCTGCTGCTAAAACTACATGATCTGGGATCTTTGGTGTGAAGCATGCAATTTCAATGATAATTCTGTGCACAGGATTCCACCGTTAACTGAAGATGATGGTCACAGCTCACATCCATCCTCTTCCTGCACAGTGACCTCTACATAGGACACATGGCATGTCCACAACACTCTCTCATTGCAGTCCTGTTCAGGCTGTGGTTGGTTCTGGCTCCTAATTCCTGTTCAGGCTGTGGGTGGTTCTACAGGTTCTGGCTCCAACCTCCTGTTCAGGCTGTGGGCGGTTCTACAGGTTCTGGCTCCAACCTCCTGTTCAGGCTGTGGGCGGTTCTACAGGTTCTGGCTCCTACTTCCTGTTCAGGCTGTGAGTGGTTCTACAAGTTCTGGCTCCTACCTCCTGTTCAGGCTGTGGGCGGTTCTACAGGTTCTGGCTCCTACTTCCTGTTCAGGCTGTAGGTGGTTCTACAGGTTCTGGCTCCTAATTCCTCTTCAGACTGTGGGTGGGTCTACAGCTTCAGGCTCCTGTTTCCTGTTTAGGCTGTGGGTGGTTCTACAGGTTCTGGCTCCTATTTTCCCTGTTCAGCGCTGGGCGGTTTCTACAGGTTTGATCTACTTCTGTGCAGCTGTGATGGTTCTACAAGTTCTTCTGGCTCCTAATTCCTGTTCAGACTGTGGGCGGTTCTACAGCTTCAGGCTCCTGTTTCCGTTTAGGCTGTGGGGGTTTATTTTATTTTTTCTACAGTTCTGGCTCCTACATTCCGGTTCAGACTGTGGGCGTCTACAACCTTTAGGGTCTCCGTCTCCTGTTCAAGCTGTGGACGGATCTACAGGTTCTGGCTCCTAATCCCTGTTCAGGCTGTGGGCGGTTCTACAACTTTAGGCTCCTATTTTGTGTTCAGACTATGGGCAGTGCTGGCTCCTAATTCCTGTTCAGACTGTGGATGGTTCTACAGCTTCAGGCTCCTGTTTCCTATTCAGGCTGTGGGTGGTTATACCGCTTCAGGCTCCTGTTTTATCATTCAGGCCTGTGGTGGTTATACACATCAGCTCCTTTTCCTTGTTCAAGGCTATGGGCGTTCTACAGCTTTAGGCGCCTGTTTCCTGTTCAGGCTATGGTTGGGTTCGACAGTCTTCAGCTCCTTTTTTTCCTGTTCAGGCTATGGGCGGTTCTACGTGTTCTGGCTCCTACTTCCTGTTCAGGCTGTGGGTGGTTCTACAGTAATGACTGACATTTCAGCTCTACTATTTCTAGCTAAGCCTGTTAGAATGACTTTGGTGATAGAGGGGCTTTAACAGCAGAGTACAAGGCTACAGAGATCTAATGGGTTAAAGTTGGTCAGTAAGAAAGATAAACAAGCTCCTGTGCTGCCGGCAAGACACAGCAGGAAGTGACATCACCAGGCAGCGGCAGAGCCTCTAGAGCAGAGAGTGGAGGTTGTCAGCATAGGAAACCTTTTGTAAACAAGCAGTAAAATTAAAACTGATCTGAACTGAAGCAAAATCAGGACAGCAATATTTGGTAATAGTCTTGATTTACCTTTGCCTACATGTTTAAATTAATGTGGTGAGAATACCCTTTTAAAGGGGGGATTTTAAGATTAGAAAAACATGGAGACTTTCTTCCAAAAACAGCGCTAGGCCTGTCCACAGGTTGTGTCTGGTATTACAGCTCAGCTCCATTGAAGTGAAATGGGCTGAACTACAATATCAGACACAATCTTTGTATAGGCGTGGCACTGGTTTTAGAGGAAGACATGTTTTTCTCATCCTGAACAACTCCTTTATGGCTTTGTTCACATGGGGCATATCTGCTGCAGATTCTGGTGCTGATTTATTTGCATATTTATTTTGAATTTTACTGCTTTGACTTCAATAGGAGAAGACAATATCTGCCCTAAAATCTGCAGATAAACCTTTCCTGTGGATTTTGCCTTCTCCCACTGAACTCCATGTAGGAAAAGCTACAGTAAAATCTACTATAAGTCCTGAAATAAATCTGCGACAAAATCTGCATCAAAATTTACAGCACCAAGTCCCGTTTGAATGGATGTGATGGATTTTCTGGAGACTTTCCATGCAGATTTGCACAAAAAAAAATCCACAGCAGATTACAGTACGAGTCATGTGGATGGGATTTTACAAATTCCATCCCCGCGTAGTGGGAAATTTCCATATAGAAATTGACCGGCAGTGGAGATTTTTAAGTCTGCAGTTTGTCAATTTCTATTGCGGATTTACTGTTGTATTCCCATCAAATTCAATTGGCTAAAATCTACACAATTAGTTGCAGATTTTTAACTGCAGATTTATCTGCAAATTTTCTGCGGAACATTTCCACAGAAAATCTACCCCATGTGCATTCACCCTAAGGCTATGCTCACACGGCTTAATTGCGGGACGTAATTACGCCCCGCAATTACGCCGTGTGGACGGCCTGGAGCGGGGGAGTAAGCGGGGGCCCGGTCTTCGCCGCCCAAAACAATCACTGCTAGCGGCAGCGTAATACGCCGCTTGAAAGTGACATGTCAATTATCTCCCCGCCCGCCGGCTTCGTTCGCCCGGGCTGGAGAGGAACGTAATCCATAGTTCTCTAGAGAACTGTGAATTAACCGTTAAATGAATGGCCCGTTTCGGCCCGTACATTGGCATCACTTTGGCGCAAATTACGGACTCGAAATACGGCGCCATTTTAAGCCGGTGAACATGGCCTTAATAGTTTTGCTAAAATGAAAAACTGAAAATACATGGAAGTCATAGTATTTACGTGTCTCTACTTCACTGTAGAGTATTCCCCGCTGAACTGTATCTAAAATTAAGCTCAGTCATTTATGGGTCATTTTCAAGGGCGTTAATTAATGTTGTATTGTGGAATAGATTTTAAACTGCAATAAATGTAGTGTGTAGCGGTAAACATCAAACAGCTAATTCCCAGAAAATTACAATTAATGGCACTTAGCTAAATGTAAACTATGACTCTTGCTCGTCACATCAAAGAGCAGACAGACACTAAATGGCTGGGTGACTAGTAATAGGGGGTGTCTGGCACAGGCACAGCCTCCTTTTCAGAAGTCATTAGTTTCACCATGAGTGCAACCTCATGACTATTTTATACTGCTGTCATTTGGCCAAATGTTAGGGTCCTTTAGGATCAGACCCTTAGGTTCTATGAAACTTAAAACACAACAGATCCCAGGATACTTCACATATCTTGAATTTACTGCAGAATATATTTGCAGAAATGCTGCACCAAAATCCGCACCAAATTGCTGATTCAAGTAGTTAATGGTCAGAGAAAAAGGACCATATGCATCTTAGGCTATGTTCACACGGCTTAATTACGGACAGTATTTCGCCCCGCAATTACGCCGTTTCTACGGACGGGGGCGGGTGCCGGCACTCGCCGCCCCCATAGACTGCATTATCCACAGCACGTAATACGCCGTTGAAAGAAGTAGCATGTCCACTTCTCTCCTCCCCAGGCTCCCGGATTGGTGCGCGCGGGAGAGATACGTGATCCCATAGTTTACTCTATAGAACTGTGGATTACCGTAATGACTGGGACGTAATTTCAGCCCGTAATTCGCGCAGTACGGCGCGATTAGGGCTTGAATTACGTGCCAGAATAAGCCGTGTGAACATAGCCTTATCTATTCTCTGCTGCTCCCATCGCTTTTTGTGGTGTTTCCCCCTATGGTGTTGAAGGTCAATATAACACTGCTGGAGGCCAAGTCTGCAGCGATCGAAAGGAGACCAAGAAAGCGATGGCAAATGGGAGTGTTTTTTTTTTGGGGGGGGGGGGTTCCAAGTTTTTCACTGAAAAAAGAGACAAAAACTTTTAAATTAAATTTTTTTAGGAATAATAGTCCCACAACATGGTAATTGTTATATTAGCGGACAATTTTTAAAAAATAATCACAATATTCTTACACAAATTGACGACGCAAAAACCAATACCATACAAACAAAACCCCTTGTGAACAGAGGAAAAAAACTTTGAGCTCCTGATATATTCATGGTGAGCATGTTCTAGACAGTTTGATTCCTCTGTGTACAGGCCGGTGATATCACCCGGCGTTATTCCCCGACGGATTTGTGCCCGTATTGAGCGCACAAATCCACCGTGAATAAGGGGCTGTACGGGGGCAGTGGCGTAAGCGCGGCGTGGGCGCCCGCTCCCGGCCCCAAGACAATGCTGGATTACAGCGCGTCCCGCGCCGTAAATAATGTGCAAGTCACTTTCTCCCCGCAGCGGATTCGCCGCCGGGATGAGCGACGGATTCCCCTGTTCTCAATGATAGTCAGTAGGAATTACCGAAATTGCTGCCGCGGATTGCCGCCGTCCTGAAGCGCAAAAACTGGCCGCTCAGTACGGCGCCAAAACGCGGCAGAAAAAGCCGTGTGGAACGAGCCTAAGAGGTTTATTGTTGCCACAATATTGTTAGTATATGTAAACATTAAAAGTTATATTTTAATTGGGTATCTCTCCCTATTGGGATTTGTCGTTAGGTTTCTTTGTTGCAACCAATCAGAACTCCCCTTTCATTTTGTCAGAGCACTATAATGAAATGAAGGGTAGCTCAGATTGGTTTGCTATGGCACTGACTGGGTGCTGTGGGCAACATAGAAAGTCTTAGACCTCGCCAGTTTTTCTACATGTCCCCCGAAGTACCTTTACTTAAGCATTGTTTCTCAACACTCCAGTCCTCCAGGACCCCACCAACATGTCATGTTTTATCTGTTTTCCTAACATTGCACAGGTGATATAATTACTGTCAGAGCATTTCTGTGGAGATCCTGAAACAAGACCTTTTTGGTGGGTCCTGAGGACTGAGTTTGAAGAAACACGAAATTAGAGACACAGGTTTCAGATTTACACTCTGTCTAACTCTTAGATAGTGTACACATAAGGGGACATGTTATGAAAACTGTCTATATAGGCCTAAGACTGTTTTTGTTGCCCGTAGCAACCAATCAGAGCCCACAGCAACTGATCAGAGTTCCCCTTTCATTTCATATAGTGCTCTGAAAAAATGGAAGCTGAGCTCTGATTGCGCTAGGGGGGCTGATAGTTGCTTGGTTTGGTCGGTTGTTGGGCTCGATTGGGTCTTTTGGGCAAAAAAAGCAGTCTTTTGACCAAGACAGATTTCTAGGTTTTCATAGGCTAGAGAGCTTAAATGCATCTAATTCATCATACTATTAAAAAAAAATGGCGCATGTTTAAAATGTCAATCAAACTTTACACTTTTTTAACCCCTCAACGACCCCTACTGTCTTTGCTGAGGGGATCCTGTTCTCTTCGGAGTGACTCCCCAAAAGACATACTGCCTACAAGGTAGTTTGCGGCTTGTTTAGGAACGGGGCTGTAGTTAACAGCTCTATTTTTAGTGTAGACTTTTTGAACGGCAGGGGTTGAAGAAGCCTCTGACCCAGACGTTTTTCCCTTTAATTGCTTTCGATCTTGACCCCGGATAATCAAAATATTTCCCCGCCCATGGTCACCCGGATTCCCGCGTCTGGGAGTTAGGGAATATCTATCAGTCACCCTGGGACTAGAGTGCCCAGAGCTGTCTGTATAATAACCTGCTGTCGGGGGTACACTGTGTGATTCCCTTGGCGCAGATGTGTCACAGTTAATTATTAGGATACTCCTGTATGCTAATACATTCTAATTTAAAAAAAAAAGTTCCCAATAGTTACCCTTAAGGGAATTTTAAAAAAAAAAAAGTAAAAAGCATAAAGTGTGGGAAAAAAAAACCAATAAAATAAATATTTAATAAAAAAAATGATTGTGCATACATTACACAATAGAAAAAACCTACACATCTTGGGTTTTCCCCCCAACCATAGTAACTTGTGAATTAATTAAATGGGTTATTATAATAAAAATTTGAAGGTATAAAAAAATTTTTAAAAAAAAAATGCAGAAAAGCGCTTTTATTTTAACACGAAATTTTTTTTTTTTACAAACCTCTGTATTTATAGTAAACTGAAATACGCCCTCAAAAAATATTCCCCCCATAAAAAAAAAAAAAGTCCCATACAACTGCTCTTTAAAAAAATAAAAAAACTATGACTGTTGAAATGCGGGGAGACAAAAACTATAAAATTAAGGTGGTCATTAATGCCTTTTTCACTGCGGTGTTTAACCCCCCCCCGCATAGGGCATATGCATACTCCGGGGGATCGTGGGGGTTTGCGGAGAGCCGCGCACGATCGCGACAGGGGACCAGCGGTAAATTACCGCTGGCCGCATCCCCCCCGGCCGAGTGAGCTCCGGCCCGGGGTTTGGTTAATTTTTTATCCTTTGCCCGCCTGCGGGTTGCGTAATGAGGCCGCAGGAGCGGGGTTGAGCCCGGCCGCGGGTGATTAACGTTTCCCATTACCGAACCTTCATGGTTTTGAGATAATGAAGCCGCGGCAAAGGAGTGGTCTAGTGGGGCACAGATCCCTTTTGGGTGGGCCGGGGAAGGGGGAACGGCACTTCCCGGGGGTCCTGTGACGTCACCACCCGAAAAGCATTGTGGGCATGGGACGTATTTTGTCATGGCGATCATACCAGTACTAGACTGTGTACTGGCCTACCTTTTTCAAACAGCAATTGATGATTGCTGTTAAAAAAAAGAAAAAAAAAAAGTGTAAAAAAGTAAAAAAAATTTTAAAGTGGAAAAAAAGAAAAAACAAAAAATAAAAAAAAAACACGTACACCCCCCTTTTTCCCCTTTACAAACGCCAATCCCCCCAAAAAAGATCAAAAAAAAAATAAAGAACCCTATTTGGTATCGACCGTGCGTAAAACCTGCCATAAATCTGTCACTTAATTAACCCGCATGGGAACACCAAAAAAAAAAAAATAAAAAACAGCACAGAATTGCGTTTTTTTTCATCCCAAGCACATAAAATGGAATAAAAAGCGATAAAAAACTTAATAAACCCCAAAATTGTAAAAATTAAAATTTCCATTCACCCCCGAAAAAAAAAATTCCTTTAAACAGCTCTGTATAGGGAAAAAAAAAAAAATTTATGGTCCCCAGAAACAGCGATGAAAAAATATTTTTACACAATAAAACCTTTTTTTTTTTTTTTTAAATTTTTAAAAATAAAAAAAACATTTAAATTGGGTATCGCCGTAATCGAAATTGACCAGAATAAATCAAACTTGCACAATACGCGTGATAGCGCTTTTTAAAAAAAAAAAAAAAAAACCACTACTAGGTTTGAGTTTTTTTTTTCCCCTTTTCCCTCAAAAAAAAGGGATTTAAAACTGACAAAAAGTTTTCCCCCCAAAAAATGTACCAATAAAAAGTCAACTCACCTGCAAAAAACAAGACCCAACACAGCTCCGAAAACCCAAAAAATAAAAAATTTTTGGCCTAAAAATAGGGCGATGAAAAAAAGTGTTTTTCCTTTTGAATAAAAGTGTTTTTTTTTGGGGTAAAAGATAAAACCTATAAAAAAATAAAATTTGGTTATCTTTGTAATCGCCGACCTGCTGATAAAATTAGCAGCAATTACCGACGGTGACCGCTGTAAAAAAAAAAAAATAAAAACACTGCCGGGAATGCTGAAATTTTTTAAAAATGCCTCACAAAAACCTTAATAAAAAGTGATCAAAGCTCATAGCACCCCATAAATTTACTAATAAAAACGCACTCATCCCACAAAAAAACAAGCCCAAATCCTCTGTGACAGCAAAATAAAAAAGTTATGGCTGTCAAATAGGACAACAAAAAACGCAATTTCTTTAGACCTAATTCTATTGTGTAAAATTAATAAAACATAAAAAAACTATATAAAATTTATATCATTGCTTGTACTAAAACCCCACAGAAAAGTTTTCCTGAAACTTATCCCTCGGCGAACACTGTAAAAAATGAAGCCCAAAAAACAAGGGTGGAATGCTTTTTCGCCCCATTTTCATACCCAAAATACTATGGACCATTTTGTACCCCAAAATGCACAATACCCCCCTGATGAATCCATGTGGGTTTTGAATCCAAATGGGGCGATTCGGGAAGGTTCCCCTTTTCGGGTACTTTGGGGGCTTTGAAAATGCGACATGACCCACCAAAATCTGCGTTTCAAAAGCAAAATAGCACCCCCCCTTATACACCCCGCCCGCGCCCCCCCACTTTACCCACTGTAGGGTATTGTCGAACTTTGGATGAAATTGCTTAACAAAATTTGGGGGATCGTTTTTTTTCAGATTTCCCTTTTAAAAATTCAAAAATTTTTAGCTAAATTGCAGATTGTTGAAAATAAAAATTTCATTTTTTCCCCGCCCAACCCAAAAATTTTTTTTTTGAAAGACCTGTGGGGGGGTTTAAAATTTTCGCTACACCCCTGGTATATTCCTTAATGGGTGTAGTCTCCAATAGGGGGCTTTTTTAAAGGGGGGTTTATTAAGTTTTTTGCCCCGGAGGGTTCCGCAAACCTGAATGGCGCCAAAAAATTTTAATGAAAAGAGACCCAGATCCGGGAGGGGCACCTAATCTGGCTTGTGGGTTTAGCAAATAGGCATGGGCCACATTGGGATACTCTGAAAACGCAGAATCGGGGGGAATCAAAATTAAGTTGCATTTCCCTGATCAACACCGGGTTTTTTTGTGAAATAATGGCGAAAATTTAAAATTCAAAAAAAAAAGTGAAATTTTAAATTTTACCTCCACTTTGTTTTTAAATTTCCGTGAAACACCCAATGGGCTAATAAACTTTCAAATGCTGTTCTGAATACTTTTGGAGTTAGTTTTTTAGATGAAGTCATTTATGGGTATCTAAAATAAGGCCCCAAACAAATCACATTTTGAACTGACGGCCCTAAAAAAAATGTATATTGAAATGTAAAATTACTACTAATTTCTAAGCCCCCAATATCATAAAATAAAAAAAAGACATTTAAAAAAAAGAGCCAACCAAAAGTAGACAATGTAATCTAGTTAAAACTATTTTGAGTGGAATAACTTTCTGTCTTACACGCAGAAGTTAGAAAATGGTAAATTTTTCTAATTTTCACAAACTTTGAATTTTTTTACAAAAAAAAAAAGGGCTTTTTGGACCAAAATTTCTTCACTTAAAAAAAATGTGTCACGAAAAACAATTCTGAAACACTGGGAAGGTTGAATGTCAAAAATTTTTTTCTCACATAAATGATACTGGCGATTAAAAAAATGGCTCTGTCAGAGAGGCCAAAACTGGCTTCCGGCGGTAAAAGGGTGTTTAACGGCTTAAAATGGGCCAATTTTGGTCCGTAATTACGCCCGAAGTGCGCCTATTTTCGGGGGAAAAACGGCCCATTCATTCGGTAATTCACAGTTCTCATAGAGAACTATGGGATTTCGTCTCCTCTCCCCGCCCGGCGAAGCCCCCAGGGGGGGAGATAATTGAATGTACTTTTACGGGGTAACGCGCCCTACAGTGTTGTCTATGGCGGCGAAGTGCCCGGGCCCCCCGGGGCCCCTTTTTCCCCCCTCCCCCCCCGCCCCGGTCCCACGGCGTAATTGGGGCGTAATTACGCCCTGCAAATACACCGGTGAACATACCCAAGGGGTTAAGTTGGTTTACTTTATGACCCTAACTATGCCCAAATTTGGCGCATTTTTTGTTGCATTGTATCGCACGGTAAGTTACACCCACTTTCCATGAATTCTCACCCCTTTTACCTGGGTCACGCCCCTTTGTTGGACCATGCACAGAAATGTCTACAAACTACATAAAAGACATAATAAGTGTGGTGTAAAGCAAGTACACCGTTATTTTTGGCACAAATTGTGCCTGAATCCTGGCCCAACTAACTTGATAAATGTGCCCCGATGTCCTACCCTCCCTTCCTCCCCGGGTCATCTGTTTTTTTCAAACTTCCCAAATAAAGCCTGCTGCGATAGCCGATTGGCTGCAGCGGTCAAGTGCCATTGGCTGACATCACCGTTTGGAAAAAAAGTTAGTAGACAAACTAAAAAATAATACGTTGACAATCGTGGCTTCTGGAAACAAAGTAGATCTGTTTTTTAACCCAGACACTCCTTTACATTAAGTTGGAGAACTCCCTTTAGGGTTTTCACACATTGTTGGATCCATTTTTGACCTTTTATAGATGCATGATCTTGTTTTTGGACCCTAAACGGACCCAAACACTATCTAACAATTTCATGTTTTACATTGCTTTCAATGTCAAACACACTCACGTTCAAGAGTGATTCCGATGGCGTTTTTTCAGCGTCTTTCTGAGCGTCTTTCGGGTCCTTCAAGAATTTCATGTCAATCCCTTTATCCAAAAGATCAGCAGGCCCCCCTAATTTTTTAAAAATATAGTGTGTGTTCCCGCACACTAAAACCACCAAACACGCACCTGCTGTTGGATCGTTTTGGGCCATTTAGCACGTTTTGGGTGTTTTTTTTTATCCAAAAATAGATCCAACACGCCGTGTGAACATACCCTAACACCCAAGAGACCTAACCCCCCTTTTCATACACAGTTTGGACTGGGGGGCCCGGTCCACAGTGGGGCTAAATTTTGGGGGGCCCCTCAGGGGGGCGATTTTTTGGGGCCCCTTTTACAGTACTGACAAGATAGCATATATTACACCCCCTTTTACACTCGCCTTTCTCCCCCAAAAAGGGGGGCCCCTAGCCCCGGACCCCCCCAACGTTTCCCTTTCTCTCTTGTGGGCCAGTTCGAAGCTGCTAATACATTCCCTTCGGCTGGAGAAGAAAGGAATTCAATCTCCAGAGGAGAAGAGCGTTCTTCACTGTAAGAACTGTGAATCTGTGGAATAGCCGCCTGAGGAGCTGGTCGCAGCAGGAACAGTTGGGAGTTTCAAGAAAGGCTTAGATAACTACCTGAAACTAAAGAATATTCATGCGTACTGCTGGCTGGTGGCGGCTCTGGGGTCAGAGCTGGGGTCTCCCCTGGAGCAGATTGGTTCTTGCCTTGTGGGTTCCAGGGCATTCACCAGTGGTGAGGCTGGGCTTAAAATCCTTGTCTCCCTCCCTTCAACCACATTTTCCCCACCCTTGGTTGAACTTGATGGATACATGTCTTTTTTCAACCGTACTAACTATGTAACTATTTCCTCAATCAGATGGTCACTTGATATTGATGGTTCCATGTATATACTGGTCTGACTTTACATGGTATGATATGAATGTGCTCTGTCTTGCATTGCTCCCTCCTAGCTGCACACCCTGAACCCAATAACACTTCTTAGCGCCCATGGCTCTGCAGCCGTTTTTCCTATAGTCCCCAGCAATCTGCAGAAGAATGGAAAAGTTTACAATAAGTGATTAACTTGTTTTCTTATAATCTCCTGTAATCTTTCTCATAATTTGTGGAGTGTTCAGAAGGCATGCACAGAAATCTCCATTCTTTAAGGAATGACTAAGGGTTTTATCCAAGACGGAGAAAACATTGTTTCCATAAACCACAGAACTTCTGCAGTTGACACAAGGCGAAAGGTTATCGGTCTCACCGAAGCAGCCAAGTATCTTGTATTATGAGCAGTGATTTCCCATATTTGTCAGTGACTAAAAGGGATAAATATCAGTGTAAATACAGAGATGTTACCTAAAGTCATCAGACAGAAAGCACTTGCCATTGTCCTGACTGAGGGCTGGGCACAAATATTGGGTCCTGGGTCCATCTGATCATGAAATAGATCTGTGCCAGCTCTGCAACAGAGGCTCCGAACGGAACCTCCAACGCCAATTTGAGCCACGGCTTGGGCTCGATTCACACATGTCGTCTGGTTGCAAACAACACAGAAGTGGTTCCAAAACTTGAGAAATTATTCAAAACTGTTTTACATCAGTTAGCAAAGAAATACATAGAGTGGGTTTGGCGCAGTCATACCACGGCTGAGAACCACTGCGGCACCTCACGCTAGCTAGTTTTAGTTAGCTTGACACACGGCCGCATGGATTTGCGAACACGAAACATTTGTGAACACTGCGGTAATGCGTTTTTGCAGGTGTTGACTTGCAAATCCATGAAGGTGCTTATTAAACTGGTTGAAAATCACTAGTATGGGGTGCCGCAGTGGTTTTCGGCTGCACCATGATATACATAGACTGCTCCGTGTATTCCTAACCTTGGGTATGAATTTAAATATTTCAGCAGCGTTCCATCCTCTGTATGGCCTTGTGCATATACCGTGTTTCAGGGCCGGACTGGGAATAAAAATCAGCCCTGGCACTAAGCCCCCAGCAGCCCACATACAATATCCGCTTAAAGTTCCCTTGTTCTCGCACCTCGCCACTTTCTAAAATAAACTACACTATAAAGCTGCTTTCACACGGAGCACTTTTGGTGCATTTTTGATGCGTTTTTGGTGCGTTTTTGTGCAGAAAGGCAGAATAGTTAATGCTGTACATATCTGCACAAAAAAATCGCATCAAAAAAATGCACCAAAACCGCTCTGTGTGAGAGCCCCCTACACACAAGCAAGAAAGAAACAGTGGTGCAGAGAAACCCCTCATCACAGAGTCAGGTGTGCACTTGCTTTACAATCAGGGACAAGCCCAAACTGACACTACATAAGCACCAACATAACCTACAACCAATCACATCACCAGTAGTCAGGTCACCATCACATGAATACAGCACTGACTCAACACAGAAGTAAAATGACCCCTGTCAACAGGGACTCACAGGAGACGTCATCTCTGATGGGAGTTGTTCTCTTCTCCTTTTCTTCTCCTTCTGGCCCAAACCTCCATGATGTCTTCCCTGATGAGTCGTACCTTTCCATTTCTTTCTCTGTCCGGTAAAGCTTGCAGTGTCTTCTTCTCCCGGTCACTTATCGTCCCTGTAGAATTTACAACAAATACATCTTAGTCTCCTCTCTTTACCAGCACTTTCCTATCAATTCCCCAAAAAACGTATGTTAGACCCAAAAAATTTGAAATTAAAAATGTCAGATAAGTGGCATGTAAATAGGTAGACCCCCATTAGGCAGGCAGGGCCAGTATGTAGGTAGGCAGGGCCAGTATGAAGGTAGGCAGGGCCAGTATGCAGGCAGGCAGGGACAGTATGCAGGCAGGCAGGTCCACTTATAGGCAGACAGGGACAGTATATAGGCAGGCAGGGACAGTATATAGGCAGACAGGGACAGTATATAGGTAGGCAGGGGCGGTATATGGGCAGGCAGGGGCAGTATATAGGTAGGCAGGGCAGTGTATAGGTAGGCAGGGCTATTATAGGCAGCCAGGGCAGTGTATAGGTAGGCAGGGCTATTATAGGTAGGCAGGGCTATTATAGGCAGCCAGGGCAGGGTATAGGCAGCCAGGGCAGGGTATAGGCAGCCAGGGCAGGGCATCATATAGCCAGGGCAGGGAATAGGTAGCCAGGGCAGGGTATAGGTAGCCAGGGCAGGGTATAGGTAGCCAGGGCAGGGTATAGGTAGCCAGGGCAGGGCATCATATAGCCAGGCAGAGTATAGGTAGCCAGGGCAGGGCATCATATAGCCAGGGCAGGGTATAGGTAGGCAGGGCAGGGTATAGGTAGCCAGGGCAGGGCATCATATAGCCAGGCAGAGTATAGGCAGCCAGGGCAGGGTATAGGCAGGCAGGGCGGGTATAGGCAGCCAGGGCAAGGTATAGGCAGCCAGGGCAGGGTATAGGCAGCCAGGGCAGGGCATCATATAGCCAGGCAGAGTATAGGTAGCCAGGGCAGGGTATAGGTAGCCAGGGCAGGGCATCATATAGCCAGGCAGGGTATAGGTAGCCAGGGCAGGGTATAGGTAGCCAGGGCAGGGCATCATATAGCCAGGCAGGGTATAGGTAGCCAGGGCAGGGTATAGGTAGCCAGGGCAGGGTATAGGAAGCCAGGGTATAGGTAGCCGGGGCAGGGTATAGGCAGCCAGGGCAGGGTATAGGCAGCCAGGGCAGGGCATCATATAGCCAGGCAGGGTATAGGTAGCCAGGGCAGGGCATCATATAGCCAGGGCAGGGCATAGGTAGCCAGGGCAGGGTATAGGTAGCCACGGCAGGGTATAGGTAGCCAGGCAGGGTATAGGCAGCCAGGGCAGAGTATAGGTAGCCAGGGCGGGGCATCATATAGCCAGGGCAGGGCTATTATAGGTAGCCAGGTACAGTAAGTAGTTTAAAAAAATAAAATAAAATAATACTCACCCGCTGTCCCCTCCTCTTCCCCTGCTCCGGAGCGGCCGCTCTCACCCGAGTGGGGGCCGCGGAGCAGGTGCGCGATGACGTCATCACATCACGCACCTGCCCCGCGGCCTCCTGGGAGCTGAACAGACGGGATCAGAAGATCCCAGCTGTTCAGCCTCGGCCGCTGCTTGCACCGCGCGGTGCAGGCGGCAGCCGTGATGGCTGCATGGCTGGGTCTGTGACCCAGCCGTGTGGCGAGGGGGGCCTGTCGGCCCCCTGCCACAGGGGTCCGGTCGCTGATGCGACCATTGCGGCCCCTGTAGCGCTCCACAGACCGGCGCGGGACTCCAGTGGCCCGCCGGGCAAATGCCCAGTTTGCCCTATGGGCAGTCCGGGCCTGCCATGTTCCTCCGAAAAGAAGACTGGGTCTTATTTTTTGCTCCAAAAGATGGGTTAGGGCTTATTTTAATTTTCCTCTGTTTACTGGTACATACGGTACACTAAATGGTGCTTGTCTATTCACCAAGAACAACTGACCCATTCACCAAGAAAAGCAGGCAGCCCCAAAAGAATCACACTCACCAGACCTTAGACTTCAAACAATTCGAGTTGGAAAGTGCCGATGGTGGATGGGCTTTCGCACACAGATCTACGTCACTCCTGCGTCACTGCATTACTGTCAGGTCCCTTGCCCTTTCCACTGAGAGCCCGGCACTACTTGACCCTTATTGTTATGGTGTCTTTTAAGGACAATTCTTTTGGGGGTGTCTGCTTCCTTTTGGGGTGCAATTCTTTTGGGGGTGCCTGCTTTCTACCATATCTGTCCTGCTGTATTTTATTTACTTTTTGACATGTATAGTTGCCTGGACATTTTTTTTTTTTTATGAACTGTAACTAGGGCTTATTTTTTAGAGTATGACTTACGGTATATTTGAATAGTTTTCCAAAAATCCTGAAAAATCACACTAAGACTTATTTTCAGGGTAGGTCTTATTTTCGGAGAAACAGGTTAGCAAAAAAATTCTGATGTGAACCACAAAATAAATCCAGGTGATGCCCAAAGCAGCTTTTGCTAAAGATATGGTGGTGGATTTTCCCCATTTGATTTGGGATAATTTGCATCCTTTCTGCCCAAAATTATTTGTGATACAGAATCCATATGGAAAGCATGTTTATAAGTGACAAGACACTTCTGTTTTACTGTGGGGGTGGATTACATATGCAAAGCGGAAAAATTCATGCTGTAGTCTATGATAAGAATTGCATAACAGGTTCTGATAAAGTTATACTATACTGGGACATTCACAGTGGAACGCATGTGAATTTCGGCAGGTGAAATTCCACCATGTCGACAAAGCTTGGAGAGGACCTGTGGCTTTTCCTGACAAGTCTGTTTTAGAAGGCATTATGGGAAAGGGGCTGAGAAGCCCACAGCGCCCTCTGTTGGTTGTAACAAATCCTCAATTTGCTTTTGACCCACCGAGTCTTGAGAAAGCAAAAAGGATTTTTAGCCAAGCCAGTATCTCTCATCTACAGACAACGCTGTTTCAGGATTTTTGTCCCTCTTCAGTGCAGAGCAGAGAAGATAAGAGATGCTGGCTTGGCTAAAAAATCCTTTCTGCTTTCTCAAGACTCGGTGGGTCAAATGCAAATTGAGGATTTGTTACAACCAACAGAGGGCGCTGTGGGCTTCTCAGCCCCTTTCCCATAATGCCTTGTGATATGCAGATGCTAAGTAGAGGGCGAAAAGGCAAAACAAACTCTACAAGCCGTCGTTCGGTGCTCCCCCTAAGGAGAGATCTTCCCTTCCGAAGTCTGTTTTAGTAAACACTTGTGTTCCCTCTTGAAATAACAATTCTGGAACATCTTTTTTTAAAGTTCCTTTGTTATTCCACAAAGAAATTCATTACCAATCAGTCAGCTGGGTGTTACCAATTGGAGGCATGTCCTGCACAGTCTGACATTGTCCAATCAGTGCTGACAGTCAGTGTGTGCTGGGACACACCGCCTGAAAACTGTAATGGTAACTCCCATCTGACAGATTCACTAATACATTTCTAGGAGGAATAACAGAGGAACCACACAAACTAGAGCTGTAGATGCTCCAGAATTATTATTCCATGGAGGACCCAAGCATTTGTGTTCCGGCGATATCACAGGTCCTCCTTAAGACAGGAATCATATTCAGACTTCATGCAGCTCTTTCAACCAAAACCAGGAATAGGTACAAAAAAAATTGTACAAGGGTTTTCTCTCTACTTGACCTTACTTTTGTACTATTAATATTTAGTTTCCATGCAGACTTATGCACTCTAGATAAAAGATGTCTGAAGCTGTCAGTTTTATGTGTATTCAGGCGTGACATCTGTCCCTTAACAACTGATGTTGGGGGCAAAAAGAATCATACATGTTGAATTTCAACATCTCCAAATGTTGGTTATTCTGGGAGATAAACTGCTCTCAAGGATGTCTGACAGATACTTATGCCCCTTTCCAGAGGCGTAATTTCAAGCTCCAGGGCCCTAGTGCAAAAAGTGAAATGGGACACCCAGATACCATGTACCATTTACAATACTGGTCGCAGAAGGGTGCAGAACCGGTAGCGACTGCTTTCTCTTGAAAAGGCAGGGATGGTTTAATCATACATGCCAACTCTCCCGCTTTTGGCGGGGGGGGTCCCGCTATTTGGGGTCCCCCCGCCCTCCCGGAAGAGATGGCGAACCTCCCGCCGCCAGCAGGCAGCGGGGGTTCTTTAAATGACCGTGGCGCAAGAGTAGCGCTGGTGCACTACTCTGGCGAAGCTGGGCCACTGCTACAGGCGGTTGAAGCGGCCGCAGCATCCGCTTCACCCGCTTGGCGCGTCTCACTGGGCAGGGAGGAGGCAGGAGTGATCGCTCCCTCCTCCCTCCTCCCCCTGTATGTACAGCGCCGGTGTGCGCCGTACATACAGGTCAGCGGCGCAGGGGGAGTGACGCGCGGCTGCACTCACTCCCCCTGTGACGCTGAGAGTACTCAGTCGTCAGCCTCGGACGTGCTACAGGGAGCCTGGTGAGGTAAGTGGAATTTATTATTTTATTTTTATTAGCTACAGGGGGGCTCTGCCTGACTACTAAAGGGGGCAACTACCTACCTGGCTTCTAAAGGGGGCAACTACCTACCTGGCTTCTAAAGGAGGCAACTACCTACCTGGCTTCTAAAGGAGGCAACTACCTACCTGGCTACTAAAGGGGGCACTACCTGGCTACTAAAGGGTGCACTACCTGGCTTCTAAAGGGGGCAACTACCTACCTGGCTACTAAAGGGGGCAACTACCTGGCTTCTAAAGGGGGCAACTACCTACCTGGCTACTAAAGGGGGCACTACCTGGCTTTTAAAGGGTGCACTACCTGGCTACTAAAGGCGGCAACTCCCTATCTGGCTTCTAAAGGGGGCAACTACCTACCTGGCTTCTAAAGGGGGCAACTACCTACCTGGCTACTAAAGGGGGCAACTACCTGGCTACTAAAGGGGGGCATCTACCTGGCTACAAGGGGGCATCTACCTGCCTGTAAGGGGCACTACCTGGTTTTGGGGGGCTACTACCTGGCTATAAGGGCATCTACCTGGCTTTCTTCCAAAGCCATTATGGAGTTAGGCGGAGTGAGTGTGGCTTTTTGAAGGGGCGTGGCACACAAAAAAGATGGGCGTGTCCATGCAAATTTTTTGCAGCTTAGCACGCCGCACTCTTTAATCTCCTGCTTTTCCATTTTCAAAAGTTGGCAACTATGGGTTTAATACTATCCCTGCCTTTTTGGTCGCTGGGTATAGAGCGCTCAATAATATACACAGATAGGTAGGAAGCTGACAGGCCCCATTTCGAACAAAAAGTCAGGCAGTGGCACATTGTTGTCGGAGAGTGAGGACCTCTTGTCAGCTTCCTGCCTCCTTGCCATGTGACTGCCAGGGACCAGTAACTGCTTGAGCTAAAGGGTCTTAGCAGATCTGCAATCATTGCTGGGGCTGAATTTTCCCTGTAACTAGGGCTATTATATAAGCCCCAGCAACAGGGCAAATCAGAAAAAAAAGTTGTTACAAGCGGTCCTGCAGCCCATGGGACAGACTGTGGGCGCTCTCGTGCCCCTGCTGTGGTCCTTGGTCTGGGGACGACTGGCGCCGCGGCTCGCGTGTCGGGCCGCGGGCACACTCGCCCACCTGCGCCCATACACTTACCCCACCGCGCTCCTGTTTCCCCACAGTCTCCTGCCGGCTGGCACGCACGTCCCCGCTCCTTAGGGCGCGCGCATGCCAGTTCTCTCAAATTTAAAGGGCCAGCGCACTGGTAAATATTATGGGCGCTATAGGCTGTAACTCAGCATGGTGTTCCTGTATGAATGGCGTTACCCTTTGCATCGCCTTATCTATGGCATTCTCCCTATGTGTTATACTGTGGCTTTCTGCATGCTGGTGTGAATTAGTACCTAGAGCATTGGCTCATTAATATCCGGCACCTGCCTATCTTTCCCATGCAGCATTTGGGCCAGAGATGCCTGCTGATGGGACTCAGTATATCTTTCAGCCATTGAGCAGTAAGTGTAGCTTTGTAGTTGACCCTGTATATTGGTAACGCCTCCAGCACGTCCCCGCTGGATCTTTAGTGCCTGTTGCCTTCAGAGAAAGCTATCTTGTCCTGATTTCCGTGTACCGAACCTGCTCGCCTACGTCCCACGAACCTTTGCCGCCTGTCCTGACCTTATCGCCTGTCCCCGACTATGAGCTTGCCCTACGATTTTGTACCACGCTAAACCTCGGCTGCCACCGCAAGCAAGTCACGTCAGGGGTAGCGACCTGGTAGGACTCCCGCCGCAGCAAGTCCATCCCGCTTTGCGGCGGGCTCTGGTGAAAACGGGGACCTACTTAGACTCCGCTCCCTGGCGAGGTTTACATCACCGCTTGCGGTGGTCCAGTGGATCCACTACCACACCCGTTACAAAAGTGATGTAAAAATGTCCTTTTCTGACCTTTATGGGGGTACAATATATAAAACAAAGTAATAAAAAACACACAAAATAAAAAAAAAATAGAATAAATATTAACAGCCCAAACCGCAACTTCTAGCCCCACTCCGACTACCCTAAAACTTTATATCACCTCTACACAAACGTCCCTGATGGAAAAGTGACACAATTACAAAGCTTATTTTACTGCCACTTTTACTGTTCTGAAAATAAATAAGAAAAGCTGACACAAATTTTTTCTTTTTTTTACTAATTTCGCTTTATTCAAAAAAAGGAATAAATGACATAAAATAAGGCCCAATATATCACAGAAAAAAAAGACAAAAAAGTAGTAGAATAACTGAGCACCAAAAAGTTTGATAGCGTTCAAACCTGCATGTACTAAGGAAAAGGAAAACGTGGGAGGTTAAATGGCCCAGCCAAGAACTGGTTAATGAAGATACGGTTACAGCAATACATCATTCCACATTAGCTTCGTATTAACCAGTGCTATCTCAGGCCAAGCTGAGAGAGGAAAGTTAAGAAGACTTCTGGTTCCTTGGTCAGGTGGAGCATTGCCTGACACTAGTCCCTCAGGAACTTCCTTCCCAACATCTGGGTCTGCTTAATCCGAGGCCATCCCATATACTTCATCTCCTGCACATGTTGTACTCCTCTAGGCTTCTACATTGTCTTACATTATGAAGAT
Source organism: Phyllomedusa bahiana (assembly GCA_025379985.1). Taxonomy (NCBI): domain Eukaryota; kingdom Metazoa; phylum Chordata; class Amphibia; order Anura; family Hylidae; genus Phyllomedusa; species Phyllomedusa bahiana. The sequence continues at coordinate 24,749 of JAODAL010014959.1, read as the reverse complement.
CCCTAGAAACACATGACTTTTTTACAGTTTAAGGGGGAATGAAAGGAGAGTCCATCCACCCATCATTTACAGTAAGTGATGATGATTTATACTGGTTATAATTATTCAGCTCCCACAGTAATTGTTACCCATTTTTTTCAGGTTCCTGGGTGACCAATCTGCCTAGTGCTTCATCTCCTGCCACCATATTATTACACTGCTAGGCAGATCTTATGTTCAAAATTATGTAAATTGGATGCCTGCCGTCTAAGGCCTCGTTCACACGGCTTATTTGGGCGTGGATTGGAGCCGTACTGCGCGCCGGATTTGCGCTGCAGTACGGCGCCAATCCGTCGCAGTAATTACAGTAATCCACAGTTCTCATAGAGAACAGTGGATTCCGTCGCTCCTTCCCGCTCGGCGAATCCGCCGTGGATAATGCAAGTCTATGGGGCCGGGGAGCGGCGCCCCCGCCGCGCTCCGGCCACGCCCCGCCCCTTATTCACGACGGATTTGTGAGCCGTATTGAGCTCACAAATCCGCCGGGAATAAGCCGTGTGAACACGGCCTTAGAAGGGTATCATCAGTCATGGGCCATACCATTGACTTTAACAGGGATATGCTTTTACCATTAACACCTTCATTATTTAAGCATCGTATGGCGGTATAACTTGGACATTTTATGGCTGGCATTATTGTGAGGAAAATATATGATAGTTATGTGGGCACTATATTTTAGCATTATTTATGTATTCTGTGGGCACTGAATGGCAGTGTGGTGGATGGGAACAAAGGTTAAATATATCCGTGATCCTTTGTGGCTCTATTTTAATGTATTAGTTATTGTATACCTCATATATATATATATATATATATATATATATATATATATATATATGGCACATAAATATATAATACAGCATGTAAAAGCTGTAGGTATATCTTTTGTCATTAATGTGTTAAACAAAATGGCCGCCTGTAGTAGTTTGTAGAAATCGTCGTGTAATCAAAGATGGCGCCTATTCAGAAGTTACACCCTGTGTCCAAAGCATTCCTGAGCTGTGAGGATTGGTCTAAAGATAAGGACGTGCCAATAGACCCTCAAAGCCAGGTACATGTGATGCTTCTTATCTACTAATTTGCAAAGATATAAAAAAAGCCACCATTTTGTGAATAAAGCAGAAAGCACTTTCATAGCAGCAAGGCATGTTGTGATTTGTTTTCTCGGTGCACCCTTTGTTATTTTTAAGATAATTTGGCCCCCCACAAGGACAGAATAGCCCCTTTGAGGCTACTTTCCATTTCAGCAGTATTCTGTGTACACTGCATAGAAGTATTACTTGACACTGAACAGTAGTTATGTATACAGTGATCCCTCAAAATACAATATTAATTGGTTTCAGGACAACCATTGTATGTTGACAATATAAGGTTAAAGAAAATGGGGCAGATACTAATCCAGATAAAGCACGTCCTTCCATACAACATCAGAAGGAGCTGCTGGAGATCACTTTCTATGATGAGGACAGGAGCTTCTTTGGGTCTTGTACTCTATACACAATGTACCAGAAAAAAGAAAATGGGGTCCTCACCTGGTGTCTTCAGGAGTCACACATCCTGGCCCATGTTGGAGCAGTACAGGACATGTAGTACCGCATTGCACTGTAGAGAGGCGCTACTAGACTGCCAATTACTGCATGTACATCACTAATACATGTAAGAGCAGTACAGGACATGTAGTACCGCATTGCACTGTAGAGAGGCGCTACTAGACCACCAATCACTGCATACACCTCACTAATACATGTAAGAGCAGTACAGGACATGTAGTACCGCCCTGTACTATAGAGAGGAGCTCCTAGACCACCAATCACTGCATGCACCTCACTAATACATGTAAGAGCAGTACAGGACATGTAGTACCACACTGTACTGTAGAGAGGCGATACTAGACCACCAATCACTGCATACACCTCACTAATCCATGTAAGAGTAGTACAGGACAGGTAGTACTGCATTGCACTGTAGAGAGGCGCTACTAGACCACCAATCACTGCATGCACCTCATTTATACATGTAAGAGCAGTACAGGACATTAGTACCGCACTGTACTGTAGAGAGACACTACTAGACTGCCAATCACTGCATGCACTGCACTAATACATGTAAGAGCAGTACAGGACATGTAGTGCCACATTGTACTGTAGAGAGGCAATAGTGGACTGACAATCACTGCATGAACTTTGCTAATACAGGGGTTTTCAAATTAAAATGTTCATGATAATTGGCTGGATCAGTGTCTGAGCTATTGTTTGTTGAAACTATACTCAATATACAATGGTCTTTCCTAGGACATTGTATGTTGAAAATATTGTATCCTGAGGCCATTGTAACTTGAGGGTCCAGTGTACATATATTTGGATATATGAAAACGGTCCAGCAGTAAAATTTTGTTGCCCATTGCAACCAATCAGAGCTCGGCTTTCATTTCATATAAAGCTCTGGAAAAATAAAAAGCTGAGTTCTGATTGGTTGCTATGGGATCTGATTGGTTTCGACCGTCTTACTGCTAGACAGGATTTATACATAAGGCCCAAAGTTTGTATGCATCTGTAAAAACATCTTTACACAGAAGTCAATCTGAACAAGCAGAGCTGCAATGTAGAGAATGCCACATTGGAGTCCTAGTAGAAACTATAGCTACAGTAAAGTCATGGACCACAGCTCTGAAAAAAACTTTAAAAGGGGTTTTCTCGTCAATGATTGGTTTTAATTTAAAGATCTTTTAAAAAAAAACAGCTTTGCAATATATGTTCATTACAAAGTCCTACTGATTTTTTAGCAGCCCCGTTAGATTACTACTCAGTTCTCAAATCCTATAGCAGCCGACATGTTGACCTTACTTTCTGGGGTTTGGGGCTGAATGATCACACCTTTTAAGACAGGCTGGCAGAGACCCCCCCCGCACGAATGCTTTTGAGTGGAAAGGGAGGAGGGGCTCTGGGGACTGTGTCCTGGTTAACCCCGGTGGCCTGCTTTCCCCCTGCTCTCTACAAGATAGATGTGACACAGTGACCCCGTCTGTTACTAAATCATGATATGTCTTTGGAATGTGACTAACTTATTACAGATCAGGGGGTGTGAAACTTTATGTTCTCCTTATTAGGGAAAATCCCATAAGTAAAACTGCCCTTGTTTTGCGGAGAGTGGAACTTGTAAGTTAAGAGGGGATATAGGAACACTTTCTCCTCTCTCTCTATTAGCCACCCCTTTAACTTAATCAGCCCCCTCCCGAACAGACCTAGCAGACACACACAGGGTAACTCTGAGAGCAAACCCCCCCCCCCCCCCTGTATAGAAAAATTTCGTAGGCCCGTGTGCTGATGGGAGGGGGGGGAGGGGGCAGAACAGACAGACCAAGAAACACGCCCCTCAGTTCAACTTACCAGGGACACTGAAGGCTGAAACTCGTAATGAGACAACTCCTTTAAAGGGGTTTTATCGCTACAAAGATCATATCTCAGATTATGGGGACAGTAAAAATAAGCACTTTTGTAATTGGTTTGCATTACCTCAGTCACTTGGTTTAGCAGATCTGAGCTTTTCTGTAAATCTGTATTCTGTTTCTGCTGCTGCTGCTCGGGACACGCCCCATGACCTGATCCCGCCCCTAGACACCCCCTGCACTGTGGCTGGCTGACATTTCATTCAGCCTGTTGGGATACACCCCCAGACAGGAAACACCCTGCCCAGGCCCCCTGCACTGTGATTGGCTGCCTGCACACTCTGTGTTTTCTCCCCTCTGAGCTGTTAAAATCAATAGTGAAACCAAGGGTTGCTGGTTCTATACTCATCTCCCAGCTCTAGGGTGAATGATCTGGTCAATTACTGGCTGTTTAACTCATAGATCCCCTCATATAACACAGTGTTGTAGAGTCTCCTGCCTGTTAACAGGAGGAGAGGAGGAGGGGGAGGGAAGTGTGCATTGCTCCATATAACCCAGTCTGCTGCCTGGTAACAGAGGGGAAGGTGGGCAGTGTACACTCCTCACATGTCTCATCAGTTCTGGCTGTGTGTATGACTGCATATAACAAGCAAGGGGGCTTGGAGCCCAGCCTGAAGCTCTGCAGACCCCAGGAGCACATGCAGAGGCTGAGGAATTTGTCCTCTGCAGACATCCTTCTGCTTCTACTGCCTCACCCAGAAGGATGATGTCACAGGTCTTCAGTGAGGAGAGACATGCCTGCTGAGAGAAGAGACACGCCTGTTGAGAGGAGAGACTCGCCTCTGGATTTCAAATTCAATCTCTTTAGAATTAGCTGAACCGCACGAACAGTTCAAACGATAAAACTCCTTTAAGCAAGACCTGTGTCCATTCCTGACCTGTCTGTTTTAGAAAATACTCATGTTCCCCATGAAATCACAGTTCAGGAGCCTCTTTCTTTAGATCTCTATGTTGTGTGATTCCTCTGATTTTTCTCCTACAAATTTATCACCAATCTGTCAGATGGGTGTCACCAATTAGGGGCGTGTCCTGCACAGTCTGACATTGTCCAATCAGTGCTGACACCCAGTGTATGCAGAGGCACACCTCTCTGAGAACTGGAATGGTAAGGCTATGTTCACACGGCTTAATTGCAGGACGTAATTACACCCCGCAATTACGCCGTGTGGATGGGGGCGGGAGCGGGGGGAGTGAGCGGGGGCCATTCGTCGCCCATAGACAATCACTGCTAGCGGCGCGTAATACGCCGCTAGAAAGTGACATGTCAATTATCTCCCCGCCCGGCGCGCTTCGCCGGGTGGGTAGAGGAGACGTAATCCATAGTTCTCTATGAGAACTGTGAATTACCGTAATGAATGGGCCGTTTTTGGCCCGTAATTGGCGCACTTCGGCGCGTAATTACGGACCAAAATACGGCCCATTTTAAGCCGTGTGAACATGCCTTTACACCCAGCTGACAGGTCCTGCAGTAGATTTCTAGGAGGAATAACAGAGGAACAGCACAACACAGAGTTGTAAAGATAAGTGCACACAGCATAGGACAAAATATGTCGGAAAACCAACAGCATTTTTTGTCCTGTGCAGGTTTTTGCCGTTGATTTGCGGTTAAAATGCAGTCTGTTTTAGTCTTTCCCCTCGGCCCGTACAATTGAATGTACGGGAATCTGACGGCAAACCACGGGATTCCGATGAAGTATGCCACGTCGCATATTCCGCCGATTTTTAACGCAACGGTTCAAAACCTATGCTGTATAGACTACAGCAGGGCTTTTTCTTTGCTGTCTATGCGGCACAGTGTACCGTCGGATCCTCTGCAGTTTCAAAATACTGAAACTGATGAAAATCTGACGGTATTTCTGTGCTGTGTAGACATAGCCTAAGGGCATGTTCACACAGCGTTTTGGGATACGTTTCCGGATTCGTGTTGGGATCGACGCAGCGTTTTAGGATGCGATTTTCGGAAAGACGGATCCGAAAGACGCAGTGAGACACGCATCGGCGATAACTTGTGTGAACGCCGATGCGGGTTTCAAGATAAAAGCAATGTAAAATCACATTGCTATTTGTTAGCTGCGTGTTTGGGTCCGTTTGGGGTCCAACACACGCCGTGTGAACATACCTTAAAGGGGTTTTGCCACGATGTAAAATTGACGTGGGAAGTTTGCAAATGAAATAACAAACATTTTCACCATTCATCATTATTAAAAATTCTGCACCGTTTTTGTTTTAGCTGCAAATATTCATTGTTTACAGCTTGTCTCCAGGGGATACGACCAGGGCTGAGAGCTCCTCACTCCTGGTCACACATGCTCAGACATCACCTCTCCTCTCAGGCAGCTACTGAGTATTCAAACCCCAGGTGCTGTCATTCTACTCCTGTCCTCTGTGCTCCTTAGTAATTAGTCAAACAATGCAAATAAATAAAAAAGAAACCTCAATCAGGTTTGTGCATTGATAAAGAGAAAAAACAAAACACAACACAGGTTTGGTTCCTGCAGGGATTTGAACCTAGGACCATTGTGCCTGGAGGCAAAAACCTTACCTCTCAGCTACTCACAACTCTTTACATAAACAGACCTTTCTTTGACTACAGAGAGGAAAGGCCTGGTGATGTCATCCTGCTGGGTCACATGATATGCAATTCAAACTCATCACACACGCCCCATTCTGAGCACACAGAGCTGAAGAGCTGGATACAGGAGGTATGAAATGAGATTGTGGTAAAACCCCTTTAAGAGAGCATAGCAGAATCGAAATGCTACTTATTTCCTGACTGACCAGGGAGCCATTTTACATAAAATCGACCTGAATATTTGCCCGTGTCTACTAAGAAAAAAGGAAAACAAATTAAAAATTTAATTTTTGGTCATTATGATTATGCCGTAATAATCCTTGTTTAACGGATATTCTTTTAAATATGTTTCCTCCTGTTTTTTACTACTGTGAAAAAAACAGAAACTGACATAATTATATTAAAGGGTGTTCCAGCAAAATATTAATTTGCCGTGTGAGACACAATGTTAAAATTTGATTCCACACAGGCGAGCTATTTTATCTACAGGGCAAACACTAGAATTTTTGACAAAAGCTTTATCTTGAAATCATAATCAGTATAAGAGAAGCCCTGTCCTATAATTCACACGAGCATCGTGGCTTTTCTCACATACAGATTATAGGTCTTAGTGATACACGGAAAGTAATTAAGAGTTGAGTGATTCTTTCCCAGCTACACATCTATCTTTCATCACTCTCAAATGTGTAAATTCGATGAGAACATCACCCTTACCAACATATATTACAGAGAATCAGTAACCCAGGCACCACTTTTAATTACTAGATAAAAGTAATAGTACCAAGCTGGTGGGTGCAATAGCACCTATATAGAGGGGGACCTCATGAATGGTCTATAAGGCATACATGCCAACTCTCCCGTTTTGGGCGGGGGGGTCCCGCTATTTGGGGTCCCCTCCCGTCCTCCCGGGGGAGTTGTCATTCCCCCCGCCGCCTGCAGGCGGCGGGAGGTCCTTTAAATTACCGCGGCGCAAGATAGCGCTGGTGCGCTACTCTTGCGCCGCCGGACCGCTCCTACAGGCGTGTGAAGCGGGCCGCAGCGCCGCTCACCCGCCCCGCGGCCCTCACTGTGCGGGGAGGAGGCGGGGAGGGATCGCTCCCTCCTCCCTTCTCCCCCTGTTATGTACGGCGCCGTGTGTGCGCCGCACATACAGTCAGCGGCGCAGGGGAAGTGACGCGCGGCTGCGGGGGAAAGTTGCCCGCCGGCTGCTCTCACTTCCCCCTGCGCCGCTGAAGAGATCGGCAGGAGCTGGCCGCGCTGCAGGAGCCTGGTTTAAGGTAAGTGGATTTTATTTTTTTTATTTTTATTAGCTTTAGGGAGGCTCTACCTGGCAACAAAGGGCAACTACCTGGCAACAAAGGGGGCCACTACCTGGCAACAGAGGGGGCACTACCTGGCTAACAGATGGGGGCACACCTGGCTAACAATGGGGCACTCCCTGGCCACAGAGGGGGCACTACCGGGCCCACACAGGGGGGGCACTACCTGGCTAACAGATGGGGGCACTACCTGGCTAACAAAATGGGGACATCTACCTGGCAACCAATGGGGACATCCCCTGGCAACCAATGGGGCACTTACCTGGCAAACAATGGGGGCACTACCTGGCTAACAGATGGGGCACCAACCGGGCTAACAATGGGGGCACTACCTGGCAACAATGGGGCACCTACCTGGCTAACAATGGGGGCACTACCTGGCTAACAAAGGGGGGCACCTACCTGGCTAACAAAGGGGGGCATCTACCTGGCTACAAATTTGGCTCTACCTGGCTACAGAGGGGGGCATCTACTTGGCTACAAGGGGCATCTCCCGGGCCTGTAAGGGGCAACTACCTGGTTATGGGGGGCTACTACCGGGCTATAAGGGCAACTACCTGGCTTTCTTCCAAAGCCGTTATGCAGTTAGGTGGAGTGGGTGTGGCTTTTTTTGAAGGGGCGGGGCACACCGACAAGATGGGCGTGTCCATGCAAATTTTTTGCGCTATGCGCGCCGCCCACTGAAGTCTCCTGCTTTTTTATTTTCGAAAGTTGGCAAGTATGCTATAAGGTAACCTGATATGTGGTGTTATTATATCTACTGAGCATTTAAAGGGAATGTCATCAAGAATGACTTATTGTTTAACTCATGTTTTTATGTGAAACAGTTTTTATGAATTTTTGGTTGTTTTCTTTTTATTTTCCATGTCACTTTCAATATTTTTGAATAATTCTTAAGTCTTTTCATTTTGGCCACTAGGCCTAATAATAGTCTGACACTTCTTGTTCTGTAGAGAAAGATTTTCAGTAGTCTCCTCATTATCAGCACAAGCAGGATTAAACTGAAGGGAGACACCAATGTGTATAGACAGGATCCACCAGTTACCATAGGAGATAGTCACAGTTCACCCTTTCACCTCCCTGCACACTGATTTCTTCCCAGGTCACAGAGCATGCCTAGAAAACTCCGCTATAGTAGTCAATGGGACTGAGTCAGTCTTAAGGCTCCTATGTGCAAGAAGCTGCTGTAAAGTATCTCTCTGACTGCTGTAAAAGCCATGCAGGGAAGAATGCTGTCCCTACAATCATATAGAGATGACTGAATTGAGAAAACTACAATCATAAAATAAAAATGGCTAAGAAGTAAAACATATATCAGTGTCTTGATTTAATAAGTAAAACAAAAATTGCCGACAGATTCCCTTTAATGCAGAGGGGTCAAACTTATTTTAACACATAAGCATTACGGTTGCCCTCAAAAGACTGTTGCTGGGCTTTGAAGGGCGGCTGGGTACCCTGGATGGGCCGTCAGGTCTGTGCCACCACCTGTGAGTTGCTGAACAGAGCGGTGTGGAGGTACATTAAAGGGGTTGTCTCACTACATGGATTCATCTCACCTCAGTCCTGTTTTCTTGGTTTCACTTTGAATTCAGGGGCGTGTTTACTGACTTCCACTAGGCTGCAGTAAAAGCGAGGTTTTTAGCTATAGCAACCAGTGCTGGCAGCCTATCAGGAGAGATCAAACAGGTCTGTAGCTATAGCAACCTGAGGAGCTGATGCAGCCAATACAAGAGGGGATATCTAGGAATAGGTAGGAGACTGTTAATGGACACATATTGCAAAATGACTTGTTTTTGCAAGATCTTTAACATAGCTAGCAATGCCTGTATTATTATTATTATTATTTATTTTAGAGCGCCATTAATTCCAGGGCGCTGTACATTTAAGGGGAATTACATACATAACAAATATTGAACAAATACAATGGTGACAAAAGTGACTAGTAACTGAAACAGAGAGGAAAGAGGACCCTGCCCGCGAGGGCTTACAATCTACAAGGAAGAAGGGAGAGACAGAAGTGTGGGGCAGACATGCTTGCGGCCGGTGTAGTGGTGGTGGTGGGGTTAGTGTGGATTGTAGGCTATCCTGAAGAGATGGGTTTTCAGGTTGCTTTTGAAACTGGTGAAAGTTGGGGAGAGTCTGATGTTTTGGGTTAAGGAGTTCCAGGGAATGGGTGAAGCACGAGTGGAGTCTTGGAGACGGTTGTATGAGGAGCTGATGAGAGGGGAGCAGAGGAGAAGGTCCTGTGAAGAGCATAGATTGCGTGAGGGGACGTATCTGGAGATTTAGGGCAGAGATTTATGAGAGGGAGAGGTCATGGAGAGCCTTTAGGTCAGGTTTAGTAATTTGAACTGGATTCGCTGGGCAATGGGAAGCCAGTGAAGGGATTGGCAGAGGGAGAGGCAGAGGAGTAGCGAGGAGAGAGGTGAAAAAGACGGGCAGCAGAGTTAAGGATGGATTGGAGGGGAGCGAGGGTGCTAACTGGGAGGCCACATAAAAAGCAATCCTTGTAGTGAGACAACCCCTTTAAGGAGCTCTGAATCCAAGATGTGCCAATCTCTGGATGTGTCCTTTGTAGAAAGCGGAGAGCCAGTCCTTCTGTGTCTGGGCCTTGTCCATCCCTGCTTGCCGTTTTTAAGCTCCCATGAGCAACATAACATGACTTGGTGGACTAGATTCGGCCCATGACCTTGAGTTTGATACATGTGATCTAATGGGTGACTTGTTTATTCCATGTTCAATGTTTTCACTGAGTTTGTCCACAGACCATAATGAGTGTCCCATGAGAATATATTCAGGTGGTGTACGTAAACATACAGTATTGTCTGAATGAGAATGCTTCCGAAAATAGTTAATAGTTTAGTTTTATCAATTAGCAAAATGCAAATCGAATGAAAAAAAAAATTGTAGTTAAATCTGTATTTGCCTATTTTTTGCCTATTTTTCTAGATACAAATGTGCAAAATTCTTAGAGGTTTTCTGCAGGGAGGTTGTTCCAAACATCTTGGAGCACAGATCTTTTGTGGATGCAGCCACTTAGATCCTTCTTTTGCTTCATGTATTCCCAGACAAACCCAAAGATGGTGAGATCAGGGCTCTGTGGGGCCACATCATCACCTCCTGTTTTAAAGGCGGAGGGTGGTCACACCAAATATTGATTATTGATTTCCCCTTTGTTCATTCGCTTTGCATTTTGTTCATTGATTAAAATAAATTAGTAACACTTCTTCTTTGAAAGCATTGTTACTTTTGCAGCAGTTTTTTTCACACCTACCTAAAACTTTTGGCACAGTAATTTTATCGCATAGCAATGATCCCACATGTTTTGAACAGAACTGAGCACACACAACAACTGCTCCATTTAGACAGGGGAATAGAGACCCCCATTCACGTGATCAGTGGGAGTCCGGTGGTGGGATGCCCAGCAGTCATACATTTATCGACTATCCTGTAGGGGTTTGTCCAAGATTAGAAATAAAATCAGCACCACGTCCGTCCATGGACTATGTCTGGTATTGCAATTCAGCCCTTTTCGCTTCAATGGAGTCAACTCCAGACAGAACCTACAGATAGACCTACCATCAGGGCTGGGACAAGGTATTCTGGTGCCCTAGGCAAATAAGGCATTTAGCGCCCCCACCATCCTCTCCCAATGTAAAATTCAGCCCACTCCATGCCTCTTTGCGCCCCCTTTATTCTACCCGTCGTCCCGGCCCTGCCTACCGTATATCTTTTATTTCTAGAGAAGACACTCACAGTAACTGGAATTGACCAACTAAGCCGAGGAACTGCACCCTGACAGACGTTTACTTTATGAGTCTATCAGATATGAGTTTATCTCTTATCTGTAAGAGCGTATGTAGGGGATTGGCAGGGAACAGCCATTCCGGATAGGTCATGGAAATGCTGCCTTATGATGCCAGCTATTCACGGTTTGATTTTATTTATTGACTTAGCTTATAGCATTGTTCTAGCTCAGTGCTTTCCAATCACCTTCACACTGACCTGTCTGTTTGGGACATGAAGTTGTGCAAACTGTAAAAAGGACTGCTTCTTGCTCAATATTACAGCCCAAGAGGACAGGCTGCATGGCCAGAAAGACATAGGTTTGGCTGCCAGACAGCTTCTGCAATTACAGCTCTATATATTCTCACCTAATAAGTTATTGTAGGCGATTATATTGCAGTGGGTATTCAACATACAATATTAATTGGTTCCAGGCAGACCACTGTATGTTGAGACCATAACTCTGTGTACAATTGTCAAGCCCTTACATATCACAGTCAGAAAAAGCAGCTGAAAAGCAGAAATCACTTTCTATTTGAAGATAGGAGCTTCTTTGGGTCATATGCTTTACTCACAATGTACCAGAAAAAAGAAAACTGCGCGTATTCATCAGGTGCCCAAAGGAGCCGCTCATCCTGGCACATGTAATAGTACAGGACATGTAGTACTGCACAGTACTATAGAGAGGCGCTACTAGACCACCAATCACTGTATGCACCTCACTAATACATGTAAGAGCAATACAGGACATGTAGAAACCGCCATTTGTACTTTTAGAGAAGCGCTACTAGACCACCAATCATGTATGCACCTCACAAATACATGTAAGAGCAGTACAGGACATGTAGTACCGCACAGTACTATAGAGAGGCGCTACTAGCCCACCAATCACTGCATGCACCTCACTAATACATGTAAGAGCAGTACAGGACATGTAGTACCGCACAGTACTATAGAGAGGCGCTACTAGACCACCAATCACTGCATTGCACCCCCACTAATAATGAAAGGGAGCAATACAGGACATGGAGTACCGCACTGTACTATTGAGAGGTGCTAAGGAAAGGCCATTGTATGTTGAAAATATTATCCTGCAGATTTAGAACTATGATTTTAATGATTTGGGTAGTATCTTGATTTGGGGTTAGAAAATGTTTAACCATTACAGAAACAGTCTTGAACATTATCTTTCTTTAACATATAGTGATAAGGTGAAACTTAGGGCCACATGTATGAAAACTGTCTTGGTCTAAAATTCACTTTGTTGCCCATTGCAACCAATCAGAGCGCCCCTCTCATTTTTCCAGAGCGATATATTAAATGTAAGAGGCTCTCTGATTGGTTGTTATGGGCATAAAAGTGAGTTTTAGACCTAGACAGTTTTCATACATGTGGCCCCAAGTTCTCCTACCCAGGGTGGACATGCCATCAAGATACCCATTTGATCAAAAATACTAGTTTACCCGGGATAATTCTTATCAAATTTCAACTACTACTAATATGTGGAATACTTTTTAGGCCCTCCAGACTATGTGAAGTGTGAATATAGCCACATTATTGTGTCGGTCAGTGTCGTACTAGGATGCCTGGGTCACAGACACCAGTGGATCCCACCAATGGATCTGATTCTTGGGGTTCACCAGAGGATCTGATTCTTGTGGCCCACCAATGGATCTAATTCTTGGGTCCCACCAATGGAAACTAATTCTTGGGTCCCACCAATGGATCTGATTCTTGGGGCCCACCAATGGATCTGATTCTTGGGGCCCACCAATGGATCTGATTCTTGGGGTCCACCAGTGGAGCTGATTCTTAGGGCCCACCAGAGCTGTATTTTTTGGCCCACCATGGAGCTGATTCTTGGGGCCCACCATGGAGCTGATTCTTGGGGCCCACCAGTGGAGATGATTCTTGGGGCCCACCCCGTGGGGGCCTGATTCTTGGGGAGCACCAGTAGAGCTGATTCTTGGGGCCAACAGTGGAGTTGATTTTTGGGGTCCACCAATGGATCTGATTCTTGGGGCCCACCAGTGGAGCTGATTCTTGGGGCCCACCAGTGGAGCTGATTCTTGGAGCCACCAGTGGAGCTGATTCTTGGGGAGCACCAGTAGAGCTGATTCTTTTGGGGGCCCAACAGTGGAGTTGATTTCTTGGGGGCCACCACTGGATCTGATTCTTGGGGCCCACCAGTTGAGCTATTCTTGGGGCCCACCAGTGGAAGCTGATTCTTGGAGCCCACCAGTGGATCTAAATTCTTGGAGGCCACCAATGGAGTTTTATTATTGGGGAGCACCAGTAGAGCTGATTCTTGGGGCACAGTGGAGCTGATTCTTGGAGCCACCAGTGGAGCTGATTCTTGGGGAGCACCAGTAGAGCTGATTCTTGGGGCCAACAGTGGAGTTGATTCTTGGGGTCCACCAATGGATCTGATTCTTGGGGCCCACCAGTGGAGCTGATTCTTGGGGCCCACCAGTGGAGCTGATTCTTGGAGCCCCACAGTGGATCTAATTCTTGGCGCCACCAATGGAGTTGATTATTGGGGAGCACAAGTTGAGCTGATTCTTGGGGCCACCAGTGGAGCTGATTCTTGGAGCCACCAGTGGAGCTGATTCTTGGGGAGCACCAGTAGAGCTGATTCTTGGGGCCAACAGTGGAGTTGATTCTTGGGGTCCACCAATGGATCTGATTCTTGGGGCCCACCAGTGGAGCTGATTCTTGGGGCCCACCAGTGGAGCTGATTCTTGGAGCCCACCAGTGGATCTAATTCTTGGAGCCACCAGTGGAGTTGATTCTTGGGGAGCACCAGTGGAGCTGATTCTTGGGACCACCAGTGGAGCTGATTCTTGGGGCCACCAGTGGAGCTGATTCTTGGGGTCCACCAGTAGAGCTGATTCTTGGGGCCCACCAGTGGAGCTGATTCTTGGGGCCCACCAGTGGAGCTGATTCTTGGGGCCCACCAGAGGAGTTGATTCTTGGGCCACATTCACTGTACATGACTGCAAATACTACATATGACTTTTACACTCTGTTGCTTTCTGACTCTTTCTCTGCCTTTCTCCATGAAAAGCAGCTCCAGGCCTGCCATGCCCAGAGGTCCACTGTAAGATTTTCTTTCCTGCTTCCCTGTGGGCCAGTCCAAGCCGGGCTTTGGTTCATAACAGAAGCCATAATACTGTGCCGGAATAAGTGTAGGATGGATCCCAGCAGTTCCAGATGGACTCCATTTACTGTGTATCATCATGGCTTCCATAACTGCATGTAATGCTATTCTTTCTTATAATAGATTTTTATTAAACAGTTTTCAAAAAACATATAATAATCATATGACCACAAAATGAATTAAGGCACTACAGTGCTAATGTAGAAGACAGAGCCATAAGCAAGTAACCGTCAGGTAGGCCCCTATCGCTATGGCCACTTGATTGCATGTCTATAAACAGAAGAGTCATAGGTAGTATCCCCTGGCGGACCGTGGTGCCCAGTGGGCTTTCCACCTCCGCAGAAGGCCAACACTACCAACATCTGCAATTCAAGGTAGCCTCTGAAGTACAATAGTCGTAAAAAAACAATTAGGAACAAGAAAAAGAAAAAAGAGGGGGGGAGGGAAAAAGGGAGTGGGGGGGGAGGGAAACACCACACCTCTAGACGCCGGAGGAGCAGAAAGCGCACACCAAGGGCCACGTTATGGAGGGGTCTATCCCTGTAAAAGAAAGATACTACAACCGCCAAGGGACCGACCATCACCACCAGCCCCCTCGCGGATTAAATGGGGACCAGGGACATAGGAACACCCCAATCTTTGGAAACTCCTCACCCCAAAATGGTCTGGAAATCCCGGGAGGATTGATAAAGGGTCCATGGCCTCCATGTTGTTGGACTTAAGAACCTCCTCTGGTTTGTGGGGATCAATTCCTCCATACAATGAATAGAGGACACCTCCTCCACCCATTCAGCGACGGACGGAGGGGCGGATTGACGCCATCGACGAGGGATCACCGTCTTAGCTGCCTGTAGTAATGCTATTCTTGACATCAAATCTGATGAAAATACTGAAGAAGCCTCCAACACGGATGTGAAAAAGCCTACGACTTGGTAGGGTGATTTGTCTATAACATTCCTATATCTTGCTAGACCATACATACAGTATCTCACATTTCTCACATTTTTCTAAATATTGTATTAAATCTTTTCATGGGAAAACACTGAAAATATGACACTTTGATACAATGTAAAGTAGTCAGTGTACAGCTTGTATAACAGTGTACATTTGTTGTGCCCTCAAAAAAGCTCAACACAAAGCCACCAATGTCTAAACCATTGGCAACAGAAATGAGTGCACCCCTAAGTGAAAATGGAAAATGTGCCCAAAGTGTCAGTATTTTGTATGGCCACCATTATTTTCCAGCACTGCCTCAATTCTCTTGGGCATGGAGATCACTAGAGCTTCACAGGTTCCCACTGGAATCCTCTTCCACTGCTCCATGATGACATCACGGAGCTGGTGGATGTTAGAGACCTTGCGCTCTTTCACCTTCTGTTTCAGGATGCCCCACAAATGCTCAATAGAGTTTTTGTATGGTGACATGCTTGGCCAGTCAAGCATTTTTACCCTCATTTTCTTTAGCACTTATGCAGCCCAAAACCATGAAACTCCACCATACTTGACACTAGGCAAGACATACTTGTGTTTGTACTCCTCAGTTAGTTGCTGCCACACACGCTTGACACCATCTAAACCAAATAAGTTTATCTTTGTCTCATCAGACCACAGGACAGTCATGTTTTCAGCAAACTGTTTGGAGACTTTTATGCATCTCATTGTAAGAAGAGACTTCCTTCTGGGACGACAGCCATGCAGACCAATTTGATGCACTGTGTGGTGTATGGTCTGAGCACTGAT
Organism: Phyllomedusa bahiana; assembly: GCA_025379985.1. Lineage (NCBI taxonomy): Eukaryota > Metazoa > Chordata > Amphibia > Anura > Hylidae > Phyllomedusa > Phyllomedusa bahiana. The sequence goes on along the minus strand of JAODAL010014959.1, from coordinate 8,688 downwards.
AGACTGACAATCCAGTGACCAGTATGAGAGAGTGTAAGCGTGATAACACCAAATTTAACACACGTGCTCCCCATTTACATCTGATACCTTGTAACACTAACAAGTCACATGACATTGTGGAGGGAAAATGGCTAATTGGCACAATTTGTCCAATTTCACTTAGGGGTGTACACACTTTTGTTGCCAGCAGTTTAGACATTGATAGCTGTGTGTTGAGTTATTTTGAGGGCACACCAAATTTACACTGTTATACAAGCTGTACACTGACTACTTTACATTGTATAAAAGTGTCATGTCTCCAGTGTTGTCCCATGAAAGATATAATACAATACAAAAATGTGAGAGGTGTACTCACTTTTGTGAGATACTGCATATTTAACAATGCATTTACATTTTTGGAGTCTGTAGGCACAGATTGTCGCTGGGCAACACGGACCTTCAACTCCTTCCAAAGATTTTCTATCGGGTTGAGATCTGGAGACTGGCTAGGCCACTCCAGGACCTTGAAATGCTTCTTATGAAGCCACTCCTTTGTTGCCCTGGCGGTGTATTTGGGATCATTGTCATGCTGAAAGACCCAGCCATGTTTCATCTTCAATGCTCTAGCTGATGGAAGGAGGTTTGCACTCAAAATCTCACGATACATGGCCCCATTCATTCTTTCATGTACACGTCTCAGCTGTCCTGGTCCCTTTGCTGAGAAACAGCCCCAAAGCATGATGTTCCCCCCCCCCCCTCCCCATGCTTCACAGTAGGTATGGTGTTCTTTGGATGCAACTCAGCATTCTCTCTCCTCCAAAACACGACGAGTTGTGTTTCTTACCAAACAGTTCTACTTTGGTTTCATCTGACCATATGACATTCTCCCAGTACTTTCCTGGATCATCCAAATGTTCTCTAGCAAACTTCAGACGGGCCCGGACATGTACTAGATTAAGCAGGGGCACACGTCTGGTACTGCAGGATCTGAGTGCCTGGCGGCGCAGTGTGTTACTGATGGTAGCCTTTGTTCTGTTGGTCCCAGCTCTCTGCAGGTCATTCACTAGGTCCCCCGAGTGGTTCTGGGATTTTTCCTCACCGTTCTTGTGATCATTTTGACCCCACGGGGTGAGATCTTGCATGGAGGGTCAGATTGGGGTGACTGGGGCACACCAGTGGAGTTAATTTTTGAGCACGGCAGGGAGTTAATTTAGGGCCCACCAGCGGAGTTGATTCGTGGGCCCTCTAGGCAAGTGATTCTTTGGGGCCCACCAGTTAACTTGATTCTATGTTGGCCACCAGTGGAGTTGATTCTTGAAGCCCACCCTACAAGTACTGTACATGACTGCACATGACTCTTGCACTCTGCCTTGTGCTTCCACCATTCCTCAGGTCTGAGTCTGCCTTAAAGGGGTTGTCTCACTACAAGGAATGCTTTTTATGTTAAAGATCTTGCAAAAACAAGTCACTTTGCAATATGTGTCCATTAACAGTGTCCTACCTATTCTGAGATATCTCCTCTTGTATGGGCTACATCAGCTCCTCAGGTCGCTATAGCTACAGACCTATTTGATCTCTCCTAAAAGGCTGCCAGCACGGGTTGCAATAGCTAAAAGACCTGCTTCAACTGCAGCCTAGTAGAAGCCAGTAAACAGCCCCTGAATTCAAAGTGAAACCAAGAAAACAGGACTGAGGTAAAGATGAATCAATGTAGTGAGACAACCCCTTTAAACTTCACCCATCCAGGCCACCCTTTGCACAGATCATGTACAGATGTAAAATTTTTTGCTCTTCTAAAATAAACCTGAAAATTGAGGTCACAGCCTCCAACTTCCTCTGCAGCATTCCCCATGTGCTTCCTAGGTGTCCTCCTCTCATCTGGTAGCACCATATAAATTCACACTCTTCAGTGTATTGATATGTAAATGTTCTCGTTAGTGGACTCCCTCCCCCTAAGGCCTCCTATAGGAACAGGACTGTAAATCCAAGTCTGTATATAGAATAAAATGCCAGTAGATCATCAGACCCTATAAAAGGGAGGCAGGAGAAATGCCCAAAATACCAGATGCAAAACTTTTTATTTTCCTAGAGAGTGAAGCATATTGCGCTTTAAACATTTTAGCGTTATATCTGATGCTACTTACAAAATTCCTGTCTTCTTCTGGAGAACATGCAAGACAATAAAACAGCTGAGGCCAACAATTTAACACACACAAGAGTTACCCAACAGTTTTTACGAGTCTGACAGCTAATAAAACATAGCTATTAAATTATTCACCATCTGTGCATGTTTTTCACTTGGCATGATGTGGCAGACGACTGCCAGGCCTATTCACTAACTAACCTTGAGCACCGTAGTTGACTTTGATAGATACAAGCCTGGCTCTGGTCATGATTGGGTATGAAGTCTGCACCTGCTCTTTGTATACTCCGATGTCTATTGCATTGAAACGCTTCAAGGTTTGCTTCTTTTTTTCCTACTGTAGCTGCACAATTGAAGAAATCCAGGGACAGAATATGGACTCTTCACCTGAATGACATGAAAGTCTCCAAGAAGCAACAACGAGCACTAGTTGGCAGTAATATTTTTTCCGTTTCTAGCTAACCTGACTGCAGCTCAACAAAGCAAATGGCTCTATCCTTCTGGGTACATAGAAAATCTTGGTTGTATCCAAGATTATTTCCCAGATTCACCTAATTGTAAGACCCATTCGCATCGGATTTATTTTGGCAGCCTATTTGTAGGATACCGTTAAAATTTTTCCTGATGGATAACGTGGCGTGGACGTGATCGGGCCATAGACATCTATAGAGCAAATATAGTCATAATTGGGCTATGTTTGCCCTATTTAGTGAACGTGTACAGTTTCTGCACCACTGCAGCCTCGCCACGGTATCTGTCGGGATACATTTTAACGGCATCCTGATGGATACCACGATTAGGCTGCCAAAACATAATGTAATGGGACCTTATTGAAGAAAATCCTAATAATTAATCAATATTATTAATAGAGGAAAGTGTAGTATGAGGTGTCGAGCCTCTATTAGTAATATAAAAAGAGACCAGGATGATCTGAGATAGACTGGTTGCTAGGGACCTGCTGTCTAACAACCAGTCTTTATCAAACAACTTAAAACTGAGCTTACACTGAAGCAGTAGAAAAACTAGGTTTTCAGCCAACAGCCGAGGCATTTCCTCTTCTCAGCTTGCATTTAAAGTTCAATTAGAAGTCAATTTGGGCATAGAACCACTTTAATTCTGTTATATCTAAAAAAAAGATGGCCCGCCTTCATGTCAGATATTGTAACACTCAGGAAGGAGATGGATTCTGTGTCTCAGAGATGAATGTGCTTTGGTCCGACATGTGCATATCAACCCAAGAACAAAAGCAAAAGACCTAATGAAGATGCTGGCAGAAGCTGGTAAGATTGTATTATTATCCACAGTGAAACAAGTTTCACCGTGGATAATAATACAATCTTACCAGCTTCTGCCAGCATCTTCATTAGGTCATGGGCTGAAAGGCCACTCTGCCAGAAATAAGCTATTATTCCAAAAGAAACATATAAAAGCCAGACTAATGTTTGCAAATGCACACAGGAACAAAGACTTACATTTTTGGAGACATGTTGTGTGGTTTGACGAAACTAAAATTGTACTGTTTGACCATAATGACCATAATTATGTTTGGAGAAAAAAGGGAAAAGCTTGGAAGCCTAAGAACACCATCCCAACTGTGAAACATGGGAGTGGCAGCATGATGTTGTGGGGTTGTTTTGTTGCATGAGGGACTGGTGTACTTCACAAAATAGATGGCATCATGAGGAAAGAAGATTATGTGGCAACACTGAAGAAACATCTCAAAACATCAGCCAGGAAGTTAAAGCTTGGGCGGAAATGGGTCTTCCAAATGGACAATGACCTGAAGCATACTGCCAAACTGGTTACAAAGTGGCTTAAGGATAACCAAGTCAATGTTTTGGAGTGGCCATCACAAAGCCCTGATCTCAATCCTATTGAAAATGTATGGGCAAAGCGGAAAGGGCAGGTGCGAGCAAGGCGACCTACAAGCCTGGCTCAGTCACACCAGTTCTGTCAGGAGGAATGGGCCAAAATTTCTACCAACTATTGTGAGAAGCTTGTGGAAGGATCCAAAACGTATGACTCAAGTCATACAGTTTAAGGGCAAGGCTACCAAATACTAATGAAATGTATGGAAACTTTTGACTTTGCAAAAAGTAATAAAAATGCCTTAAAATTCTCTCTCATTACTCTAGCATTTGGCAAATACAAATAATTCTGGTTCCTAATTGACCTAAAAGGAGGAAGGTTTATTCTGATTTCATGTCAGGTAGTGAGAACAACATGCATATGCGTCTTTTTATATAGTGTGTGTAAACTTCTGGTTTCAACTGTATTTGACATATTCCCCAATTCTTCTGGGAGTCTTTCAGAAACTAGGTCACTAAAGTGGTCGAGTTTTTGCAAACCTTGCCTGAAAGTGAGCATTTGGGGCATTCTTGAGTAGTTTTGGTGGCATTCCCGGACAGAACAGTGGGGTTCCTGTGGGTGATGTTAAAATAGTAAGGAAAAGATGGCTGCAGCATCAGACTACACAAGGTTAGTTTGTTGACGGTTACCATGGAGATACATAGATTTGCACAGAAGCTGTAGAAACAATAAAAGATTTCAATGCAAACGGCATTCGGAGGTTTGAAGATACATGGAGGTATTATAAAATTGCTTCATTTTTGTTTTATATGCACTAGGATACATACAGCAGGCTGTGAAGGTGTACATAGTCGTCGCCTACACTACGCATTAATAACAGACTAGTTGCTATGACAACGACCATGATTTTTCTTTGTACAGGAAACACCAGTGAAAGGCAATTATTATGTAGAATATCGGTATTTTCATGAAAAGTTTGCAATCATTGGCCAGTTTAAACACACAGCGATTGCCTCATCAGTAAGAATTGGCTTTTACAGTGGCACAAAAATGATTGCTTGTTGGTGTTATATGTCCCTGTGTAAAGAAGCATCTGATACTCATAAGCTACTGTGACAGGAGGACAGAAAGAGAGGCAAGCAATCCAAAAAAGCTATAGAAAAAAAAATTACTATTACACATAAATGCATGCCTTTCAGAAGTTAAAAAAGTTTTTCTGTTTAGAAAAAATATTTCTGTTTACACTTCAAAAAAATTTGAGTTCATGAAGGGGGAGAGTGGAGAGCAGTTATGAAGAGTGTCTCTCGCTTTGGAGGACCTGTCCTCTCCTGCATCACACAGAGAATCAATTGATTCGAATGAGCACTGTGTAATTACTAATTTCCCCTGTGGTGGTGCTGCAGGGAATAAAACACTTAAAGGGGTTGTCTCGCTATAGGTTTTCAGCCTACCTCAGTGTGCCTGGCAGCAAAGGATTTTTGAATTCAGGGGCGTGCTTCTTATCTGCCTCTTCTCCTCCCCCTTCCCCCCTGCCCTCAGCACACAGACAGCTCTCCTCCTAACTTCTATACAGCAGGGGGATGGCGAGGGGGTTTGCTGCCAGGGTTAACCCTGTGTGTGCCTGCCTAGATCTGCTGCTCACTGCTGGATCAGCTGCACTGTGCTGCTGCTGTGGCCGAGCTCTTGCTGCTCCTCTCCACAGAGTCAGGAGACAGCAGGGAGAGGGCTGATCTATGAGTGGCTATGGAGCCAGAGGTCTGTAAAGGTTCCTATACCCCCTGCTTAGCATACAAATCTCCACGGACATCTCAAGCAACAACAAACACAAACACTGTCCTTCCATCAGAACAGACACAGGGCAGCTGTGAAGTGTGTTTACTATAATCACAATGTGTCATAATTACAGCAGAGCAGGGAGGGTATGAAACGTTTACATGCCCCCTGATCTGTTTAAATTTGTATAGTCAGAGCTCCACAGACACATGGTGATTATAGTAACACACTTCACTGCTGTCACATCGTAACTGACACAGATCAGCCTCACCTCTGCTCTCCTCAATCTGTGTAGAGAGCAGGAGGGGGGCAGGCACACACAGGGTTAATCCAGGCAGCAAGCTACACCCGGGCACAGAAGCCAGGAGTAGAGCCCTCCTCCCCCTCCCCACAGAAGCTCAGAGTGGCCTCATACTGTGTAGGAGGGGCTCTGTGCTCAGACCTGTATTGAGAAGCTGATGAGTCACCAGCACAGGCAGCCAGTGAGATAAAACCAGGTCAGTGGCTATAGTGATTTGAGGAGCTGATGAACTCCTACTACCAGGGATAACTCAAAATCAGTAGGACATTTGTAATGGACATATATTGCAAAGCTGCTTGTTTTTTAAAGATCTTTTAATTAAAACCCAATCATTGTAGCGAGACAACCCCTTTAAGGCCACATGTATGAAAACTGTCTAAGTCTAAAATTCACTTTGTTGCCCATAGCAACCAATCAGAGCGCCCCTTTCATTTCACATAGTGCTCTGGAAGAATGAAAGGGGATCTCTGATTGGTTGCTATGGGCTCTGATTGGTTCCTATGAGCTATGATTGGTTGCTTTGGGCAACAAAGTGAATTTTAGACCTAGACAGTTTTCATACATGTGGCCCTTAGGCCTCGCCTACACAGCACTGAATTTTGGTTGGAATTATAAGCGGATTTATTTCAAATCCGCAAAAATCTCTCTGTAAACCAGCGCCCATAGACTTCAATAGAAAATCCGAGCCAGAAGTCTACACAGCTCAGATTTTCTATCGTCGGTTTTCTAAACCGCTGGTATATAAAACATGTTCTATAATCTGCCGTATTACAGCAGATTCTAGTACACTTCTATGTTAAAGGGACAGCTGAAATCCGAAAACAGACCGCAAAAGCCGCTACAAAATGGCACACACGGCATTTCCAACGGCATTTTAACATTGCCATGTAGACCCAGCCTTATTGCCATATTTTCCCACAAATTACACTTTGCTGAGGGTCACAACAAGGGAAAAAAAGTTTAGTGAGGGTTGTAGGCAAGCCTGAAGAAATGGGTTTTCAGGTTGCTTTTGAAGTGGGGGAAAGTGGAGGAGAGTTGATTGATGGGTCAGTGAGTACCAGAGTGTGGTGAAGCACGGGGAAGTCTAGGAGACGTTGTGTGAGGAGTGATAAGGGGAGAGCAGAGGAGAAGGTCCTGAGAGGAGCGGAGATTGCGTGAGGGGAGGTATCTGGAGAGGAGTGATCCCCGATGCGTGTTTACATGCGTGTTTCCGTTCAAAAAATTGTCATGTCAATTCTTGATCCAAAAGGCGCAGCAGACGCCCTATTTAAAGCTATAGGGTGCAAACCTGCTGAAGCCAAAACTGCTGTATTTTTTCTGTCATTTTTGACAGAACCTGGAACGCATGCTCAAACCGTCTGTCACAGATGTGAACACAGCCTTAAAGGGGTTGTCCACTTTATAACGTCTTTATAATGTCTTTACATAATATGTATATAATAGGAAATCAAAACATTTTCTAATATACATGTATTAAAAACTTTAGCACCTTTGCCACTTTTACACCAATACAATAGGTCCCTATCTAAAGGAAAAATATGGTAGAACCCACATTCCATAGTAATGGTTCCCATGGAGTACCTGTAAGGGAAAGCTGTCAATCACAGTATGTAAGCAGGGTAAGCAAGACTCCCACTGTCTCTTAAGGAGGCCTACTAGTATTTTCTCTGCATTTTACGCAGAAATCCTGCTCCAGATCATAACCCTATATATCACAGAGCTCAGCTCCTCTCCTCTAACATATAACCCTATATATCACAGAGCTCAGCTCCTCTCCTCTATCATATAACCCTATATATCACAGAGCTCAGCTTCTCTCCTCTATCATATAACCCTATATATCAGAGCTCAGCTTCTCTCCTCTATAATATAACCCTATATATCACAGAGCTCAGCTTCTCTCCCTCGATCATATAACCCTATATATCACAGAGCTCAGCGTCTCTCCCTCTATCATATAACCTTATATATCACAGAGCTCAGCTTCTCTCCTCTATCATATAACCCTATATATCACAGAGTTCAACTTCTCTCCCTCTATCATATAAATATATATATAGCACAGAGCTCAGCTTCTCTCCTCTATCATATAACCCAATATACCACAGAGCTCAGCTTCTCTCCTCTATCATATAACCCTATATATCACAGAGCTCAGCTCCTCTCCTCTATCATATAACCCTATATACCACAGAGCTCAGCTCCTCTCCTCTATCATATAACCCTTATAATACAGAGCTCAGATTCTCTTCCTCTATCATATAACCCTATATATCACAGAGCTCAGCTTCTCTTCTCTATCATATAACCCTATATATCACAGAGCTCAGCTCCTCTCCTCTATCATATAACCCTATATACCACAGAGCTCAGCTCCTCTCCTCTATCATATAACCCTATATATCACAGAGCTCAGCTCCTCTCCTCTATCATATAACCCTATATATAACAGAGCTCAGATTCTCTCCTCTATCATATAACCCTATATATCACAGAGCTCAGCTTCTCTTCTCTATCATATAAACCTATATATCACAGAGCTCAGCTTCTCTTCTCTATCATATAACCCTATAGATCACAGAGCTCAGCATCTTCCTCTATTCTCCTCTATCATATTAACCCTAATATCACAGAGCTCGCTTCTCTCCCTCTATCATATAACCCTATTATCACAGAGTAGTTT